>DWQK01003450.1:0-11554 GCA_018231225.1 Noctuana stator | reverse complement strand
TTCAACTTTTTATTCAGGAAGAAGAGGTGAATGAACTCTTGTTATAATTTTTTTGTTGTCATGTTCTAATATAATTTTAGCGTTCCGTTGGAACTTTTTTAAAACGTAACTTTACACGTTGCTTTAAACGTGGAGGAATTGTTTTGAAATCGTCAAAAGTGTGTACTTTTACAAAAATGTAAATGTAGTAAACTTCGAAAAGGCTCACAAAATTGTTGAATAAATTAATTTATGATTTAGTTAATTTTGTTTATGAAGTATAATAATATAATATTTCATAATTTTGGAAGCGATTAATTTTATTTTCAATCTTTATATTTAATTTTTTTTTCAAAGAAATCAATATAGGTACCTATGTTTACATGTTTTAACTAATTTTTAGACATAGATAATACACTTATACTGTTTTTAGAGATGAATTGCAGGTAGTCATAACCACCAGTGCCTACTCCGGCTTATTCTTATTCATCTTATTTAATTTTTTTTCCTTTCTTTTTTTATCATTTTTTAAAATACTTGTCGGGTTCACCATTCAGAGTAAGCACAGCCTGGCTCCGATTTGTAGCTAAGTTTAAATATTGAATTTTATTTAATTGTCTTTGTCTATGACCAGGCACGATTGAAACAGGTAATCCCACTAAGAGGCTATAATTGTAAAGCCACAGATAAAGTAATGTGTAATAAAAAAATTAGAGTTCAAGTTTAATACGGAACAAAAGTTGCACGAGCCCGTCTCACCCTTGTCCATCATTCGCTATGTAAAGTGTAAAGTGATTAATAATAAATTGGCGGACAAATTACACAGTTTTTGCTTAACGACACCGATAGTATTAAATAACGCACGTTTCAGGTTTTGTTATGAATTCAATATTATTATACTTAACTAAACAACTTTTTTTATCGCTTATGACGTCATCAAACGAGCACACATGCCATCTAAGTGATCACTTCAACCCATGGATGGTATGGATATAGCCACGCCCAACCTCAAGAAGCAGGGGAGTCCTATCTGACGATACGTGGCATTGCTGTTCATGAGGATTATAATGGAATATATCGGGATCCTAATTGGTAAGCTTTTTTTATCGTCTTACACTCATCCTCTACTCACTCGCCCACACTAGGATTCCCTGTATCGTGGGCGACATGGACACACAAAGCAAATTAAGTAATTATACAAACGCCCAGACACATCATTTAAACTTCTGCTCTGTTTGGAATCGAACCCAGGACACTCCGAGTGATGGCATGGTAACCACTACACCACATGGATCTAGGTAAAGTTAGGTACAACATGCATAAAATGTAATGACTATTGAATTTGAAATAAAACTAAAATTACTTACAAATTCAAAAAGAGAAGGAATAACTTTTATTATTCGAAAGGTTTGCGTCGACTCCGATTTTTACTTCTGCAGGAATGCAATGCGCGGAATGCGGGGTCAACGAACTTTACTGCTAAGGGAATGGGCGAACCGGCCGAATTCATAGACAGCGAATATTTAAAAAGAATAAGAATAATGGTGTTCAGCGTATTTATTTTTGCATTTTTACTTTTATTATTGTGGCCTTTTCGTTTTCATTTGTATCTAGATTTAATCTGTTATATCTTTTTTGTAAGTAAGTAAGTTTTAAAACAAAAATATTTCCTACGGGGTTTTTAAAATCGACGATATCAAATACCTATCAAGGTTTGGCCGACGAAAATAATATTAGTAATGGAGTTCTCCTTAGGATTACTTTAGGAAAATTGAAAATCATTATAGGTACATAACTAAATTATCTAATTTTTCTTAGAGCAGCCATCAAAGTAAAGAACAAATGCAATATATTTATTTCAAGTAATCTGTAATTAATATTAACGTAAAATGAAAAGAAAATAATTGAATTACACTAAATAATTAATACTAATGGACATTTTTAGTTATTTTATTTGTCGTTTTTTAAATTTTTAATTTGAAATAGGCAGTTTGTACTTAATGCTTAACAATACTTGAAACTTGGACTAGATACTTACTACTTACTGCAACTACTTAAGATTACATGCGCGGTTTTGTTATAAAACATTAATTAGTTTAATCGGCGAAGGGTGATTCAAGCCGCGTGAAGTGCCCTTCCGGGCGTTTTGTATAAAATTTAATATTTAATGAAGCCTCTTTATGCCCTTAATTGCATTATGATTTTTAATGAACTCGGACAAAAAGGTTAAGTTACATGGTTGGTTTGAATCGTGTACAATGGTCTTTATTACGTAGCGGTAGATTCAAGAACTAATCAATTAAGTCGAGTTTGATGTACTTAAGCAATTAACTTAACTATATTAGACACAGATTTATCCGTTTGTGTACCGAGACTACCGAGCGGGAGGGGGTGGAGATATCCAGGATGAATCTGATCATCTTTCCATACAGTTATGGAATTGTGTTTACTTTTTTTATGGGGGCTAATTTCTGATATCTGACCCCCTAATCTTGAAAATGGATTCATGGATTTATCCCTGCAAGTATCACAACCACTTACTTAGATCTTAGATACAGAGATATAGGTATTTCTAAGTTATTCCTTTTTACTTTGTACTTTTATACTCAGTCAGTAGACATAAGCTTGAATGCTTATATCTAGATAATGTTTTAGTTAGGTAGACAGAAACGCAAGTTCAACATTGTTATATTTATTCAGTAACTCTTAATGGAAAGCCGCTAATGCATAGGCCCTTCGCAGGTACCGACAACGGTTTGTACTTAAAGTTAATTGTTTGTAGCGCAGACGCTCCGCAATAAATAATGCGCGGCAATTCATCAGACCCGCTCAGGTATTTCTGCTTCGCGCCATAAGCCGCCGTCTAAGGAATGTCGACCGACTAGCTTCGATATCGGCAGCTGTGAAAAAATAAAGCGACACAAGTACGCTCTCCCTCCGAGAAGGCCGTCGGCCGAGTGATGCTAACTTGGCTTGGCTAGCTCGATTTTCCTCCCATAGAAACCGTGCTTGAGGTGCTTGTACGTACGACGACACACACAGATAGAAGCATGCGTCTGTGTTCGAATGCCGCTGCGCTGATTTCCTTCCTCGAGTACCCCTCCGCGCGAGACGCCGCGCCGTATGAACATTGCAATCAATTTCTATTGAATCTGCTCAATATTTAGCTGAAAGTGGACTCGTTTCGTCCAGGAGGATATGCTAGGAGTATGTGGACGCGAAGTTTTCGAAGGACGAGGCGTATTTGCAGAGTATTTCGTGAATGGCATAGAATTAGCCGGGCGAGGGGCGCGGGGCGGGCGCCGCGTCAGCGCCCGAAGCGCCGCTACTCGGCACTACTCGGTGTTCGCCGCCTCGCGCTTCGCGCCGCGCTCGCTTCGCTAGTCGTGTCCACGGCGCCACCAGAATAGCACGCGCGGCTCTCATTAGAACCGGCCGGCACCCGAATAATGTTTCAGTGTTTGACAAACTCAATCGGAGGTCTCGGAAGAAGTACCGTATTTAATTTGCACCGTTTAACCGACCGCATATTCTCAGTGAGTGTTACGCAGTGTGTACGAAAAAAACTTTGTCGAAGATTCTGAAGAATCTTGTGTAAAATTGTGTAATTCGCCGGCTGCTGCCGGATTGCGTTTTGCACAAACTTTTCGGTGAGTGATACTTGTATTGATTGTTTGAGTGTCAGTGCAGATTTAGTATTAAATAATTATCAGCGCGTAGCCTGTACAGCTTGGCTAATAAATTGCGGGTAGATAAGCATAGAGATATTCTTTAGCGGACCGGCGGCAGGGCGTTGCCGGTACGAGTCGTGGCTCAGGCGACGGTTCTGCGAAATGCCGGCAGCGGCACCCAAATTCCTGGCGTTATTGCTGCAGAAATCTAATACTTCCACCCGAACCAGATATTCTGCAAAGAGATCGCTGAATGTTAACATTTTATGAGGTTTCAAATTTTAGCGGGTATTTGCAAATGATAGTTTCAAAGTGATAAGTAACTCGATAACGATTAATTAGGGCTGTAGGTCACAAATGTTTACCGATACTGTAAAATATACGCAGTGTTGCACAACTGAAAATTTCAATTGTGAAACTTTGTACATCTATCTGATAAATGATAATACGACGAACGGGTAGTCGTAAATTCTAATATGCAGACAAATATGAGTACTCTGTTTGTCAATAATTTTACAAGGTAAATTGAGTGCTTCATAATGAAAAAAAGTGTAAATGAAAAAAAAATCTTCAAGTGTAAAATTTTTTTTCCCAATCATTTATATTTTATTAAAAAATGTGAAAATTATTTTAGTTTTAAAAAATATAAATTAATGAACATTTATGTTTTATAAACCTTTAATTTAAGAGCTGAACATAAAAATGTAGTTACGAATCTTTTATTTTTATTTTCTGTCTATAAAAATTCAAAATAATTTTTTCAGTTTTCATTAAACTTTATTGTAAAGTTGACATTGACAAGTTGATATTCCTTCAGTTTGAAATAATAATTATCTCTTTTAAAATGTTTATTTTTATATAGGTATTTATTTTACAATTGACCTAATCACACACGACCATCAAAGCGTTAAAATTGCATCATTATATGAAATTTAGTGTTAGGATTTCACCATTATGTTCAAGAAAATTAAATGGTTTAATCATTAACCAGAAAAATTTAAAATTAAATTAAATAGTGATCTCAGAATGTACCCCTATTTAACTTTAGTACCTATGATTATTTAATACCTATCATCATAAACGTAAAAAAAAAATAATAATTTAATCCTTAACAGAAATATGTAAAATTTAATTTATACTAGGTATAAACCAACAATTCATTTTGTTACTGTGTGAGGTATGATTAATTCACGTACGTCATTTAGCTTTATTTTATGTCGATTGTTATAAATACTCAACTACTAGGAAAACACAAAACAGCGGGAAAATAGAGCGTAGCATCGCTTTATTGGTAAACATACGTTCGCGCCATTTTACAGCTTGTAAACAAAAACAGTTTTTACGCTGTCTACCTGGCAGCACAAATTCAATATTCGCGGAAAAGGAAGGACGGACGTTACTGGCCAGGTAGAAAGCTGGGATATATAAAAAATCGAGGGGGTGTCGTCAGGACAATGACTACCTAATTGTATGATAAACTGGGATAGGTCTCAAGGCCAATGTACTCTTTAAAACTGTTCGTTTTCGCATCCAGACTTCAGTCTAGTTTCGGGCCTCGCGGTGTACACTTCCTGCCTTATTGTCCATTGGCGGTGCACTAGCGGGATTTGTTTGTAAATACAAGGGGCCATCCACCCCTTGTGTTTAAATAATTAAGTTCTTTAATTATTATTTTTTTACAAAATATTTTTTTTTAGTATCACGGCACTGTAGTGATATTTTTTCTCATCAATTAAATAAAAGTGCAATATTAAAAGGTTAATTAATTTTACTAACTATTCATTTTTATTTTATAAAAAACTTTCGTCACACTATTAAATGAAATATTTTGAAGTTTTTTTTTTATTAATTTTTTTTTGATTATAGGTTCTTCTAAGTTAAATGGTTTATTTACATAAGATTCTAAATTTAAATTAATGACAATTTAAACATTTCGATCGATAGCTTTTTTAATAAATAGTTTGTTACTTAGGTAACAATATATAATGTATTAACAACTTAAAAATTAATTTCTAAATATGTTTATTTTTTTGTGTTGGCGTTTGCGTAAAGTTTTCGTTTTCTTTTGTTACAGACGGTGTGCGTAGAACCCATCGCGCGCATCGTCCTTGTGATAAGAGGGCCCTGTGATATCGACGAGTTCGTCTTAGCTTTAAAACTAGTTAGTCTTTAGTTATAATCAAAATGTCGCCGCCGATCGACATTCTCCAGTTCGACATATGGGACACCTTGGACGAGGAGTCCATGGAGCTCACCCAGACTTCCGAATTCTGGACCCAAGTGCACTATGAAGCGGAGAGGTTGGACCTAGTCCCGCCGGCCGACATGAGCAACATCATGTCCGACAGTGACGTGGACTGGCGGATAATGGATACGCCGGAGGACCACAAGGACAACATAGTCCATCACGACTGCATGTGGGCGGGATCGTGCGCTGATTCGGTGCATCCCAGCAATACGTTCGTGCCGTCAGATCTGATATCGGCTACCCCTGGCCAGAGTCTGCTGCGGCGTGACATGTCCCCGCCCAGGCCGGAGACGCCGCCCTCGCTGGACGGCGACGAACCGCCGCAGTTCCGGCATGCAGTGGACGTGGCGGGAACTGCTCTCCGACTCCTGAGAGACTCCGCCGCGGTCGCTGCCGACCATTCCTACACCCTCGCGCGCCAACACTTCGACTGCCTCGGCGTTCAGACTCCATCTGACTCTTGCGAATCAGGTCCGTATTCTTTTTTTAAATTTGAACGACGAATAATGCATACGATGAAGACTTTAAGACCAATGTTACCAGGAACTGAAAGTGCGAAAAATATAACTCGCAGTAAATTTTCTTTTTATTATGAAATTTTGCGTAATTTTTCATGCGTAGTTAGCAACGATGTCGTCTGCAATTCGTGACTTTATTACTCATTTAGTGTAAAAATTTTCCATTATCATGTACGTAATAAGTTAAAAGCGAAGCACGTCGTTAAATCTTGTCGAAAATCTGATTATATCAAGATTTCCGATTTCCGAACGCATTGGAATGTCACGTTCTTTTTCGTAAGTAATTAACATACGCATGTGTGTGCGTTATGCAATTATCGTTATGCGATAACTAAATTATATTGAGCGATACGATCTGTATATGACTAAGGAATTCTATTAAATTTTAAAAGCGGTCGCCTAAATATCTTAAATGGTGTCGCGTTTAATTTGAATTTCAAATAGCCGATGTCAGGGCCGCTGTGACTTGGTTTATTGGAAATCCTGTGTGCGTTCGAAATGACACCGAGCGGGGTGTGTCGAACCTCCAAGATGACTTTCCTCCCCATTCATACGCTTTATTGTGCCGGGATATTTCGAATTGCATGTCGAAGGTACGAGTAAGTAACGTGGGTTCCTTGGACAGCTGTCGAAAAGTGAAATGGAAATCGTTTTAATAATAGTTCACGCGTAACGCGCCGTTTAATGTTGCCAAGTCGGTGACCTGCGGCGTTCGGCGTCGTGATGCGACGAGTTAATAATAATGAAATAATTGAACATAATCATTATAATGTGCAATGTACATATAGCACAAGTACTGTGATAGTCTCTAATAGAATATGCGTATTCTTGTAAAAATTGTTTAAAAATTCTGCTGTTATAAATTGATACCTCTATTTAATTTAATCTAAAAAAAAGTAATTGCTTAAAAACACAGTTTATGATCCTGCTAAAGTTTTTTTTTATAATGCTAAACAATATTGATTTGAATTTATAAGTATTAATCAAAATGAAATTATAACAATTCCTTTTTTTAGTTTTTTTTTACTTTTTTTTATATAGTAGGTTGGCAGCGAATGCCACTAACCATTTAGTGAACCATCGTTAATCTTAATTTTAGGTGATTCATAAAGTGTATATTTTATAATTCAACATTCTCAAACTCGTGAGCTAAGCCGCTTGCACTACTACTACATACTAGCTGGTGCTTGCGACTTCGTCTGCGCAGGATTAGTATTACGAGCAATTCATACAATATCTTTATAAATTGTAGCCTAGGTGTTCTTCTGATGTATAAGCTATATTATTTTAAAAATTTCACTCAAATTCATTCAGTAGTTCTTACGTGAAAGAGTAGAAAGAACAACCATCCATCCATCCATCTATCCATACTTACAAACTTTCGCGTTTATAATATTAGTAGGATATACAGACACTCACAAACCATTTAAAGATAAAAACTGGACAGTTAATGGTACCTTACGCATATTCCCTATTGGGGGCTAAGAAGTCGAGAAGGGGTGAGGGGGTGAATCGCAGCACGCAGGCGTGGCGGGAGCGCGGGAAAATGCGCGTATCGACCCACCACCTCCGTCTAGACGCACTCGCGCCTTTTCCGGAACCTTCGCCCACCGCGACCTTGAACGCCCCAACCTTCCTTAATGTCAAACCACCCATCTGCACGAATTGACATGTCTAATTAACGAAGATTTTTTGCAAGCATTGTTTAGTTTACTCATTATCCGCCGAAGAAAGTTTTATTTGCTCTTCCAAGCTCTTCCCAGTCGTGCCACGACCGTATAAACTCTGGAACAAACTTGCCTCATTCAGTCATTCGCAAGCGATCCCACTGTCAAGCAACGTGGGCGCGGCCGGTCCTCGGATGGGTGACCGCTTGTGGCAAATTTCATGCGTTCTTCCGTCGTTTCCGGTTGTTATCGATAGAAAAACCTCGTGAAACCTAGTCGGAGGCCCTTTCGGCGGTTTGACAACATCCGACACGTTGGCCACTAACCCGTATCTTCATCAATCAGGATTGGAGAAGCGTGGTGGAGTATGCTCCAGACCTTCCTCGGTAGTTTGTAGATACCCGTGCCCAGCAGTGGGACATAAAAAGGGTTGAAGGCATACAACGTAGTATCTCTAGACAATGCGACGGGAATAGTGTATTGGATTGTATACATTGCTCGTTTCCTTACTTAAACGTGACTTCACACCGCACAACGCATGCAAGCAAGTTTGATTACGGTTTTCGAAACTATCAAACTCGTAATATGTAGGCAAAGGATCATTGTAACGCAAAGGATACACCTGCATGCCCTCGAAAGGTTAGGTTAGGGTCGCTAAGGTCGGCCGGTGCGTCGACCGAAACGTCCCGACATTGTCGCATCCTCCGCAAATCGCTTCCCTCGAGAGGGTTAACATCCTCTCTGTCTGGATGCCTAATAAACGTGATGAATATGGTCCTCGCGTTTAGATAGGACGATGAATCTATCATTGCTTTAATTTAAAAACTCATTGGGTCATTACGGTTCCTAATTCAATTCAAAGAGATTCTTAATTTGATAAAGTTTGCAAAACTTAATAATTAATTTAATTGATTATTAAATTAATTTTTAACAAAACGCTATATTACGCAATATTGCATTTATGATTAAATTCTGTTTTAATTTAATTTTTTCGCTATCGTTTATTAATTAAATTTGTATAGTTTTAATTTCTTATTGTACAATTTCTGCAACAATTAATGCGTTTTTTCTATTATTATTATTAAGAGGAATAAATCAGAACGAAACTACCGAGTTCTAATACGACAAAAGCTAATAAAATAATGCAAAAGGGGTCATCATGAATTATTAATTTATTTTCAATACTTGAATTTGCATAACATAATTAAATCGCGGACGACCTAATGGCAGAAACTCGATGCAACACGTGTTTACAATGTTATTATCGCATTGCACTTTAGTATCAGCGATAGTGAGTCAGGTCATGATACCCAAACGATGTTAAGAATTTGTTTACGTCCGTCGCAGCCCGGCCTTTACTCAAACACAAACAAATACTATCCCGTTTAAAGGTGCAGGTAATCTTAAATTACAAGTTATAAATAAATCAAGGCTTACGCTCGCCGCGCCGGTATCACCTTGTCTATTCCGTTACTCTTACTCGTATAAGAATGCAACGGAATGAAATGGAATCTCATTGAAGTGACTCGGCTGGCCCGCCGCGCCGGACCGGTTTGTAACGCGCGCGTCTAGCCCAGCCGAATGACAATTTGATGGACAGCTCTCGGTCTTGGGAAACATCGATTATAGCTTGTAGATTTTATCGGCTTTTTTCTAACGTCAATATGCGTAGGTGCCGTCAAGGGCTCTTAAGTGGGTGCCGGTTTTAAATTAATCGGTTGGTGTCTGTTCTGCCCATCGCTATAGTGGCGCGAAATCATAGCGCATGCGCGGGTTTTCGCGCCGCGGTGTATGACGCTTATCTGTAGTATAGTACTTAATCTGTACCTACGCACCTCTTTTAGCGCGCCCGGAGCTGTCACATTTTCGCGCCAATTTAAAGCCGGCGTAAAGCAGCAAAGATTCACTTTGCCGCATTCATTTTTACAGCGTCGTTCTTTACTTAGCGCGTTGAAGACTGCGCTCTAGATAATAAATCACGTTTATTATCAAACGCGGAACGGGGCGCATCCGACTGTTGTTTCGACTAACTCACTTTTATGCCTTGTTTTATTGAAAAACGTAAAAAACTCGGTATATTCAGTTCAGATTTCGCAATGTAGGTATAGTTATGACGGTGCGCTATTATTATAAGGCGGCTAACCTAATAAACTCTAGATAACCGCTTTAAATAGTGCTAGGTGCTTTTGACCTGCGCATTATCTTGACAGATTGCGCGTTCGAGATTGTGATTTATGACATTTAAATTCTCGGCCCTCTTAAGTAGGTGACTTAGTGGAGCGACGGCTGAACCGAATGAATTGTGAACTCCTTTAAGGGCCATTCAGGGCATAAGATCCGGTTTAGCTTTAACCGCTTGCCCCAAACTGTATCAATCGGTCGATCTGGCGCTCACATTCCAAGTTTGCGATGTTCCTTAAACGTAAAAAATTTTATTCGCGCGCACTGCATTAGGTACGTGACAAAGCAATGTTAAAACAAATTGACACACGCAAATATTTAGACTGTGTACATTAGCTAGATTGCGTGGCGTAGCAACTAGGAACATAATTTATTTAAATTTCGCGGTATGTTCACGTAGTAGGTACGAATTCATATTTTATAATATAAAATCCATTCGCGCCGTTTCACAAAATCGATTGAATCGGCCCTTGGTGCGTACTGTTTGGGTACATGCTTGGTATTGGTGCGTTAGTTATACTGTTTCATCGAGTTACTAAGCGTAATAAATGGCCTCTAGCGCGTAGTTAAAGCAATTTGCGCGGTTCCATTCGGTACTTGAAGTTGCGACCTAAATATTGCATTGCACTAGTTCAGAGCCTAACCTAGGTTACGCTTGCTTTATGTACTAACGTACTAAAGTATTAACATGCCTGTCACAGTGAACGATCTACATTTAAAGTATGTGGAAGATCGAGAAAAGAACAACGGACACGGTCCCCTGGGTACTTTAATATATACTATTGTATTACGCGTTGTAATTGAAACTAATTGAAATAAACGGTATAGATAGTGCGTTCTTTATATCTATAAAAAGAGTCGATTTGTGGAAATAAACTAGTAATAACTATAACTCATGTTACTAAAACAGCCGACTTCAAAATGATCGCGCATTGCAAATTAGCATATTTAAGACTTATATGGTTTTCTCGTGGATGTCATTGTGAGAACTGGACTAAGTTGAAATGCGACCAAACGGGAAGCAACAGCTTTCAAATGAAAAAAGAATCACCGAAATCCGTTCACCCAGTCGAAAATTATGAGGAAACATTAAAAAAAATACAGTCGAATTAAGATCCTCATCCTTCTTTGAAATCTGTTGAAAAATAAAGTTTAGGTTTGAGCTAAGTTAGTTTACCGGTGCGTTGCAATAAGTATACATTTGACGACCCGTGTTGTGTAGTGGTTACCACGCCAGTCCACCATTCGAAGTGTCCGGGGTTCGATCCCCGACGGGGCAGAAATTTAAAT
>DWQK01003449.1:0-11554 GCA_018231225.1 Noctuana stator | reverse complement strand
CAAACTGTTAAAAATCCTCAAAGAAATCTGTGGGTTATTACTCGAATTATTATTAAATACTCGAATGTTTAAATTTAAATCAAGAACCCAATTAAACATTTCTCAAAAATGTATTGTCTGCCTCACGAAATATGTTTATGCAAAACAAATACATACTATAAACATTTGTCATTATGTCATTTGTAATTCATAGAGACAACAACGCGAGTAACCAGTGCAGTGGTGACTGGTGGCCATAATCTCAGCAAATCTAATCGTTCATCATCCGCGCATCTGCGCTGTCGCCGTCGAACGAACGTTTATAAAGTCGCTGTTGTCGACCAACAGTTGGTGCCATTCGAAATGGGGATACGAAAACATAAGTGTGGAAATGTTATACCAGTTATGCTCCTGCCACACACTCGACGAGCAGCGAGGGATATCGCGAGTGACGTGGGCAAGGTCTTCGGAACTGAGAGAGAGAGAGAGCAAAATGACAGGTCACATACACTGACTATGCACTGACTTTTAATAAAATTTATAGCACGCGTAAACCCGAAATAAACCGCGAGTACCATGACATAAAACAACCGGTCTATAATGTTTACATTACTATGTAATAGGTATATGTAATCTGAAGAATAAATCCACAGACTACTAAACTTCATTTAAGTAGATAATAAAAATGACAATATTATTTTTTCTTAATCTATATTGATAGATTAAACATAAACTTTAAGTCATTACCTGATAGGCCTGTACACTTTGTAACTTATACAATTAAAGTAAAATAGCCCAAAATTTTCTTCATTAATTATAATGATAAATAGCCCAATCATTTTTCAGCTCAACAATACAAGCGTCTTCCAATTTCAAATTGATTTACCGCCAACAATGAATCTCAGTGTTGTCATGTCAAAATAGAATAAAAAATGTTTTCTAATGTCCCCAACCCTTCAAAACTGGGGGCAGAGGACGAGCCCCGCCAAATTGTTGGTGTTAAAAAGACACCCTATTGTGTCATTGTATGGCTTTTTTAACCCTAAACTAAAAAGGCTACAATTGAGACCGAAATTGTATTTGTCACAAAAAGAATTCTGGTAGGCGATTTTACATACACGAATTATCGAAATTCCAATTAATCCATTAACAAATATTTCTATTATTTTCTGTGGTAGGTAACAGGTAATTATTATGGCAGATTGAACAATAACAAGTATATATATTTTTTATCGATTTTGAGTAGCAATATATAAAGAATTATAAACATACGGCTAAATTGCGCCACTCCAGAAGACACAAAACATACTTGCAAAATTAACATAATGGATGAAACGGAATTAATCGGAGTCGCTTAATCCAGTGGTCTGTGCATCTCGATACCAGTTGCCTACAAACCGTGGAACAAGCATAATCCTCAATACAAAACATATCAGTATCGCAACAGTTGTTCTCTGTGCTCACGCATGCGCTAACCGCCCTCAAGGGTGTGCTCAGATGGGGATGCCCGTATGGCGTCCGCAAGGGATGCAATTCGATTATGGTTATCAATTGCCGATTACTTTTAGCAAAATCCAATTTTAGGAGCGTTTGTTGTCTGTCCTCTTTATTGCTTGCGAAGTGCAGTGTTTTGGCGCCTTGAAAACCCGTTACGTTGCGTTAGCGCAACGGAAATGACGTGTAAAACTAACTTTTAAAATGTGCTCGTAGTATCTACAATGTTACTAAAGAGAGCCCGTAGCTTAAATTATTTACATTTTTTCTAATTGTTTTGATAATCAATTCTCAAACATATAATATGATCTTGTACTCATATATTGTAATAAAGGCCTGCTTCTAAATGTCTTTTACTTGTAGCTTAATTTATTTTGCATACTCATACAATGGCTTGGCATATAATAACTTCGCACGTCATATAACATTTAAAAAAAGTAGTTTTTGAATTTCGAACACACATCCCCTCCGATTGGTACGAAGATAAGTAGGGGGATAGGGGAGGTTATTGTTACCAAATCTGGCAGTGTCGCGATAACGTCCGAAGGGTGCAGACGCCTGCAACATCCGCAGATAAGCTGTAATGCGATGCTGGGAGGGGAATGTCTGAATTGACTTTATGACTGAGTAAATCAGGAAAAGAGGCATTTAAATTTAAATAATGCTGCATGTGTTAATCAGATTAACCTTAACTTATGCCTTGCCTTACGTGCTTCAATAATTCTAAAAAAACGTATCTTTTATTTGTATTAATTTCTTGAACACAGTTACTAATTGAGAATTGATTATATTTTGGTATATCTACTTTAATGTTCCAATGTAAAATTATATATTTATATTTAGGTATATCTACTTTAATGTTCCTATGACAAATGACTGTCCGTCTGTTGTACGATGCATCAGATAAAAATCATTAAAGCATTTTTCCTTAGAACTAAGAAGTTAGTAGGAAATTTGTGCAGAGCTCACAAGAAACTTAAAAAATTGGTAATAAAACATTACTCAACTAACTCACCCACGAACTTACGAGTAGGCTTCTACCTCATTTGGTTGCCTCTGTCTAAGCGTCAATCATAGAGCAGACAAAAAATAATCAATGATTGATTGATTAATGGCGCGTTGAGAGTTCATTCACAAAGCGAACCGACCAGTTTGTCTAGTTTTTGTTTAAATATACCTATGAGCTTTGACCCGAAGCGACGGAAGGTGATGAGTTTCGAAAGCAATATGCCTACTTACCTACTTGAAATTGTAGATACTCCCAAATAGGGTTAAGATCGATTTTATGTTAAAATTTGTCATAACACAATCTTTCTTATGATGTAATTTAAACAGTCTACAATTATCGTATTCGTATTTAATTCCATTGTTTTTGGTAGGCAAGGTTACCAACTCTGAAAAGTGTCTACGCACACTCTGGAAGTGAATGCGAAATCCACCTAAACTCCGTAATCATATCATATAAAGCAAATAAATCTAGAGCTAGGTGTTACAGTGGATATATTATTTTCTTATCCGTACTGTCCGACTTAGACAATAAGACAATGAAAACCGGTAGATAGTTTAATATTTCCTTTGCGTAGAGGGGAGACGGCTACAGAACTATAAAAGACGCTCTCAATATAAGCATCTACATAATTTTTCTCAAACTATAGGTAATTTTACCGTTAAACCAAACCGAGGGTGGTGCCCTACGTCATAAATTTCGGGAGCACATTAGAACACCGCCCATTAGCAGAGGAATTGCCCTAAAATGCCTGAAACATGTGTCCAACGGCGACCTGTCATCGGGGTTGCCAGTACAATGGGCCACAATTGTTAGAATTATAATTTTTCTGTTGTTGGCAACACGACGACAGACGCGCGCTGCGGGGCGCCGGCACGCCTCCCCCTGTTGCTGATTTGTTTTGTACACGATTCATTTATAGATTAGCTACATAAAAAGTTAAGCACAGTTATAATGTAAGAGTACCTAGCCTCTGAGAGACTGAATTTTGTCTTAGACCGAACTCGTACCTATCAGCTATAACGAGCATTGAATGTTGGTATTGAATTTATGTGTTTTTTAAATAACATTATAAGAAAAATCTTACATTTTCATTAATAGAAATTAAAGGAATAAATATTATTTTATTAAAGGAATAAATATGGATTATTTATTTATTAATCCATATTTATTCCTTTATTAAACCATTTTTACATGAATATTTTCCAAACAAAATAGTTTCCGTGTTTCATATCTGATGCGCGTCCTGAAATTTTCTTCTGATCATAACCTCATTTTCACCACTTGGATCAAAATATCGGTAAAGAATATGAAGATTGACTAATTATAAGAGGCACTTCTGCAGCTAAACGCACAGTCTATACAAGCCGTGATCTAAATAGGCGTAGAAAGCACACCGCACGGAGGGTCGACCAAGAGGCCTGTTTTGTGCAATAATTAGGCCTCTTACAATAATTGTAGTACAAACGGTAATCCTCAATCATCATAATGACAGTGCGGTAACTGCGAATGCCCTGGAAATGGTTAAAAAGGGTGGAGTGACACAGCTTGTTAAAATAACGAATGTTTATGGCTTATGAGAAATAAATTATTAAGGAAGATCTAATCGCATTACTGCTGAAATAAAATAAAAACTGATTTAGATTCTGTCTGATAATGTAATGTTGTCTGAAATTAGTAGAAATCTGCAAAATACACGTGAGTTAAGACGTAGGTAGGTACTTATAAAATTTTACTTACAAAAATTAAAGTTAACTTATTACTACTATTATTTTTAGCTTGCAGACCTTTTCTTTCCTAGTTGAATGCTTTTCTAGGAGAATTTAATTTTTCAAAGAATAAATATTAAATAATGTAATTCAAATTACCTGATACAAAAAAACCGGAATCCAATATCTCGAAATTTATGTTAAAAAAATTCAGTCCCAATTAAAATTACAGGAAATTAGGAAATCGTAATATCTTATTTTGATGATTCTTTACCATCTGCAAGATATTGCTTAAAAAAAATTGCAACTTTTGTCATAGATTTTAAACTGTGTGTACTCAAACTCCCCTACCCTATTGTACCATACTGGGACACATTTTGACAGCACTGCGTAAGTTGAGCACAGCGGGCCATACTTTAGCCCCGGGCCTAAATATTACTAAGGGCTCTTGAAACACTCTTACAATATGGACGGTAATTTTTATAACACTCCAGTTTAAAGAGGATTCTAAGCACACTGTCCGACAGTTGGGGGTAGGTATATGTTTAGAAGTGTACAGAGGGAGGGAGGAGGGATGTTAAAAAAGTAGTCTGACATTTAACTAATCGTAAATTTTGATATTCTAATACTAGTGATAGAAGATTTAAAATAAATAAAATGTATGTTATTATGTTTGTCCTTTATGTGATGTGGCTGTAGTGAGGTTCTACGAATTTTTATTTACATAGATATAAATATTCAAATCCATATTTAATCTGCATCTTTCTTGTATCGAGAAGATCATCAGCAAATATTTAAGCTATCATATCAGCATTCGCTATTCAAATCCTTGACAAATATTAACCACCCTTCTGAACAAGCAAAATTATTGGAAATTAGACCTTATGCTCATAATAATACGATTAACAATGTCGCCATAGACAGATGCGATGGCACTGTAAGCCCTATGCGAATAGTATGGAGTAGTATAGACTTAAGGAGTTATACATTACTGTGGATTTTTTTGGATTACCGTAGACGAATAAGCCTTACTTAATTTTATCACATTTCTGTCATCAAGAAGTAAGTAGTTTTCCCACCGTCTAGTATCTGAGTTACCAGGTCTTATTTGAGGAGCTGTCAAAGCTTTTGTCTCCTTAGATATAGGCACCATGTACATTACCATCGTCGCGAAAGGACTTGTGCAGGGAGGATGCCAGACCATTCACTAGAGATCCCGCGGCGGAGTCCACTCAATTAAATGAGGCAGGCGGCAACCGAGGGGTATTAATTCCGTAAAAATCCCACAAAACACTATACGAGAAGTTATCACTCCCAAGATATATCCTATATCTAAAACAGCATAAGTTTATTACAATTTTCGGCTTTCCGAGCTTCATCATGCATTACCATTCAGCTCTTCTGACGAGACAACTTAATTTTTTATATTATGTAGTAATTTATAGATAGAAAATAAATTTAAAAAAAAGCTTCCCTGTTTTACTAAGCATCAATATTCCCCTATGAATATGTGATCAGGTGGCGGCTGGTCCCAGTCGGGACGCGGAAACTACCTCATCTGTATGCTAGGGTCAAACTGTTTTAATATTTGCGCAAATCGGGGTCTATAGTGCCTCATTATTTAATTACGTTGGCTTTATACCTAAGAGTGTTTATAAATATGTAAATCGTTTATCAATTTACTCTTAAAAAGTTACAATTAAGGTTACATACATTAGAATTTAAGTCTTAAAAAATTAGACCTACAACTTAGTATTTTTTAACATACCTAAACCTATTAGCTAACGAGCATGCAAGACACCTGTTAAGTGGTCACTGTAACCCCATGACCTTAACAATATAGCTACAATATAAAAATACAAAACATACATTTTGTATTATAAAAGTTTTATAATACAAAACATCATATGAGTTTACACTTATTTAGGCAAAGATAGCATTCCAACCAGCTAACCTAGATAATGCTAAAGTTTATGTTACTGAACATAGTTAGAGCATAATTAGTTATTAGACAATTCAATACGGTTTTTTTCTTGTATAACTTCCTTGCCGATTGTCGGTAATGGCTTTTATTTGTAACAATATAATTACGCTGGCAGCTCTACAAAACCACTCCCAAACTGGGAACAAAGCCAATAATTACATGACCATCCCTGCGATTTTGACAGATTTCGCCAAAAATCGCAACAATGGATATCCTATGCTGCTGTCAAAAATAACTATAATTTTATTCGAGTTACGCCCCTACCAGAAAACTTAATCAGAGCTTCGACTTACATTTGAGTTTCCGATACGATATACTATAACATTTGAGCACAGATTATCCAATCAGTTAAGATAAAGGCCACGCTTTTTTAACCAGCCCATTGTGAAACGTTACATGCGCCAAAAAATTTACATTTAAATTTCTAGCTTGTACCGTCTTGTTAAGTTTCATTTTAGAATGTGCGTTTGTACTGGAAAAAAACATTTATAAAGCTGCGCGTACACTGGTTGTCGTGTGCAAGAGACGCGCGCGTGGCAGCCACGTGATTGAGATTAGGCCGTGCATTCACGTCGCACGCACAAAGCGCGGGGTTCGCGACCGAAACGTCAATTGTGTGCGGCTTGGGGGTGGAAATTCGCTAAGATCGGTCGGATTTAAATTATAAATTCGAATGCTAACGCGTTTTATTTGCATATCCCACGGGCATTCATATCCGTTTTCACAGGACTTAATCGAAACGAATTACATACCTTGTTTTCAATTTTATATTAGCAATGCAGTACTTACTACCAACCTATATAATTATACAGCTCGATGAGAAAAACCTATGACATTAGACATTAGATTTCTATTTAGATACTAAAGTTAATGGTGACATTCTCACCAATATTGTCGTAGTGAAAATATGTAAAACGATTTCCAGTGCCACGTTTTCTAGTCCCTTGCTCGTAAAAATTTATCATAGAATAGAGATCATAGAACATAGAGTTTAGACAATCTATTTATAAATTAAGTTATTTATAAGTTATTTATAAATTACTAGCTACTGCCCCACGGTTTCAGCTAAGTTAAGATTTGTAACGTAATGGTTCATAGTGTACGATAGCTACATTCATTATGAATGTAGCTATCATACACAAAATAACTTTTCTAATCCGACTTTACTTCCAGAGGTTAGCGTGTTCAAACAAACAAAAAAACTCTTCTTGTTTATTATATTAGTATAGAAGTATAGATTAAAATTGTTTATAAAAACCGTCATAAAATGTTATATTTCACCTTATTTTCAAAATTTAACCGGGTGTTAAAAAATAAAGGAATAAAGGAACAACAGTAAACAAAGCGGGTGTAAACACACTTGTGCTATCAGCTCGGGACAAATAAATCAGGACTGGCTCGCGGGACCGCCTCTCTAGAGACCTGTGACGTGGAGCTACTCACACTAATCATATTCGGATACGGTAAAATTATCTCCAATCTCCTTTTTAGTTTATAAAATTTCAATGCTTCTTTCTGTTGGCTATAAGTTGTAGCCTGATTAGAATTGCTTTAAATGATGTTTGGTTATTTAATTTCCATAGACTAACATAGTAAACATGCTCTTAACAGAAGAATAATTATCTAAAGCGAGAAGGCGTCATATCAAGACCTTTTTTATCTCTCTTTGCGTGTAAGGATATTTTGATCTGGCCCTTAACGAGAAGTCTGTCAACTTATCTTGACTCGGATATTATTTGAAAACAAAACTGGGATATTATTTGAAAACAAAAAACTAATTCAATTGTGACAATTTGTGGTGTTGTGTTTTATTTGTGAAAATTATTACCTTCTTGCACTTGTAATTATGGTGAATTGCGGTATTAAAAGGCTGTAAAATGTAAAAGCCTTTGTAAAAACTGAAGTCAAACTGTTGCTAGGTACCTCATACGTGGACGATGGTCAATTTCTGTTCTCCGTCTACGTTAATTCCATGTAACCCAGAATGACATAAAAAAGTATCTGCCCATTGTAATTATGAAACAGATATCCCTATTTGAGGTTAGACGTCCATCGTCCTAAAGTCGATCAAAAAAAAAACGTCGATCATAACAACACATCCATCCAACCCTTTTATGATGCTGCGTTGGTAACTCTGTACGGTGTCGAAGCAACTCTCTCGGGAGGGGCGCATATTGCACTCATTTCATTATGTACATACGATTACTGAGATCTGCCTCGTGTGTACAGATGTCCCTTGACACGATGTGGTGACAATTATTTATATAACTACTTGGTGATCGCGACTTCGAAAGCGTGGAAATGGCCTTCACCTACGTCGTTATTAGTTTATATAGTTAAAGTTTCATGCAAATCATATCTTAAGTGGCGCCTTCATATTTCTCTGCACTTCAGAAGGTTGGCTGATAGAGAATGCTGTTTAGCTTTAAGCTCAACTTTCGCTCGTTTGTTAAATAAATAATTATTTAGAAGTAATTTTTGATATTTGCTTATATTTACATATTATATTACGTGTAATTTATATTTATATTATATTAATTATTATTTTATGTTCCAGTACATTTTTAGGTTCCATTAAACTGTTTATTTTTTTTAAATCTTTATAAACACCTCTCTATCAGTCAGCTGGGGTTATTTAAAAACAATAACGCATTGCTACGAGTAAGTTGTCGATTAACGCTGATTGGAGAAGCCGAGGTGAAAACTGAAAAAAAAATTACTTAAACATAAATACTCACATTTAAACAAGCCCTCCTTAAACAAGTAACCCTCCATTTAAAAAGCAGTTTTTCTTATAATAAAACGTGTTTGAATACCAAAATTAATAGTAGCCGGCGTGTCTGACATTCTGATTGTCAATTGTCATCGCTCGCCTCTGGCTCCCCTAAACTGGTTATGATTAACAACCCCGAGGTACCCCGTCCCAAGGCGATGTCGCTCTTATCAGCTGATCATCGTATTTAATTTTAATATTAATAACTTATTACTAACACTATTATTACAACTAAAAACTGTCTATTAGTTGGTTACTTCACTACATAGTATAAAACACAGTCGCTTTCTCTGTCCCTATATATCTGTGTGCTTAAATCTTTAAAACTACGCTACGGATTTTGGTGCGGTTTTTTTAATAGATATAGTGATTGACGAGGAAGGTTTATATGTTTAAAAGTTCACTGTTTTGCTGTAGTGTATTTAGTATCAGCATTGCACCCGTGCGAAGCCGGGGCGGGTCGCTAGTAACTTATAAGTAGCGCTAGGTTATTACTTAAGCTAGCTATCCTGAATGAAGGATTTTAATATGAGTAAGGCGGGGTTGATTCAATTATTGTGGAGTATGCTCCAGGCCTTCCTTGGTTGTGGGGAGAGACCCGTGCCCAGCAGTGGGACATATAAAGGGAAGAAGGCACTGTAACTGGTTGGAATCATTTCTACTGTTAGGGTACTATAAAGTGTTATCTATCTAAGTATATTTACTAGTTAAAATACTGCGATTATATTCCATTTTCGGTGATTTAATGAGTAGGTGTTGCCGCTGGTTATGACGCGATGTATTATTTACAGTGGCGGTTCGTTTCCCGGTTCAGTGGCCGTAATAACTTCAGGGAATACTCGGCGCTCGGCGACTAACACCCCTGTACACTGCGTGCAGAAGATAAATGTGCGGTGGTGTGAAATCATACGTAATTTAGGTTAGATAGGTACTTACTTGATTAAAATTAATCGTTTATACAACAGAACTACAGAAACAAATCCTCTTTAAACAGCGATCTAATCCAGACAACCTTTAAATAAATTAAAAAAACGAAAGAAGAGTAGGATAGTGAAGGGAAATAATGTAGGGATGCTCAATCCATAAGAAAACTTAACTCTTATCAACTTTTTATCGTTTTATCGTGCATTAAAATATTCAAGCAAGCACTCTATATTTTATAATAGGTATGTAAATTTTTTTATTATGACAGACAGACATAAAATGCAGCAGAGAGAATGAGCGGGACAAGAAGTATTTTATAAAAACTGATTCTAGCTGTGCCTCCCGATTTCACCCGCGTTAAGAATTGCAACGAAACGCTTGATAGCCTTATAGCCTTCCTCGATAAATGGGCAATCTTAATTTTTTAAAATCGGTACAGTAGTTCGGATAATTCCTGAGATTAAAGTGTTCAAACAAACAATCAAACTCTTTAGCTTTATACCCAGCTAGTTATTAATATAGAAGTATACATTTAACACGGCTTCACTCCAGCACAGGGAATCTACATCTATCATCGCGACATGTGCCGAATGCAGCTCGACTCAGGTAATGAATCAAACTAGCTAAACAGCATCTAGCTTAGGAATTCCCAAAGTGGTAAACGAAAACTGATTTTTGGGTCGACGAGATCTAAAAATCGATCCCTATTAACACAAGTTCTTATTTGAAACTTTCAAGAATTATGTAGGTAGGTACTGTTAAGTTGTATTACGTACCAACCAGTGTTATAAGAATGACTAATATTTTTTTAAAGTACTTAATTTGTCTATGAAGGTTTTTGAATTGAACACTTTTTTGTATCCGGGCATCTCAAATAGCTGGCAAACTTTCTTGAATTTAATTTTTTAAGAATATTCACTACAAAATTTGTAGAAAAGATTATCTAAACGTAAACACGATGATGCGTGTCGGCGCTGGCGAGGCAGCGGTGCGGTCTCGCGTGCACGCCACTCAGTGTAACCACGACTTTAGCGGACTGTCGCGCGCACATTATTCATTACAATATTTTTTTAAATAATATTTTAATTGTAAAAAAGAGTAATACAGATAGTAAAGCATATTTTTTTAACAGCTACAGTTTTTTTCGAACTATATGAATACGGCGAAATTTTACGTTACATTAAATTAAGTAGATGTACGTAAGAAGTTTCAAGACTTAACTTAAATTCATAAAATAATTTAATATGACGTCATACAGAAATACAATCTTAACACAATACACTCTTAATTACAGTCTTATGAATCGTCAGTCTATTTCATTTCACTATGTACACTACAAGCCACTGAATTTATTTAAATCTATAAAGTTTAGACGCTTGGGCGACCTCTATTACATTATAAATATCAAATAATAATTTTGATTATCTTTTAATATATATAAATTGCGTGTCACAGTGTTTGTCCGCGATGGACTCCTAAACTACTTAACCGATTTTTACCAAATTTTGCACACCGTGTGCAGGTTGATACAACTTGAAAGATAGGATAGATTACATCTCAATTTTATAGTCGTAATATTATTTTATTGCAAATTATTTGTTTGGATTAAGTAAGTATTCAATAGATGGCGCTGTGTTACAAGTACAGACGTTTCATATTAGCTACAATTTAATAACATAACCGCC
>DWQK01003448.1:0-11556 GCA_018231225.1 Noctuana stator | reverse complement strand
GACCGAGAACAGAAATCTAAATTCATCATTTAAATGACTGCCTCGCCGGGGATCGAACCCCGGACCCTTCGAATGGTGGACTGGCGTGGTAACCACTACTCCACGCGGGTCATCAAATAAAAACAAGATCGTAGAAAATATTTCATTTTACGAAGCATATAATATACACATAAAATGATAAGGTTCTTCCCCGGTCAATAGAGCCGAAATGTAAAATGAATATTTTATATTGCACAGACTACGAACAACAATGACATTATTGCTCGAAGTGCACAGACATAAAAATTTAAAACACAGACAAACTTTACTTTTATAGTTAGATACGCATAAAAAGGCTCCTATCGGACGATTGGAATGAAATTTTCCGGCATGTGGATTTTAGGGATAACGAAGGTCCCGTACACTCGTTGGTAAGATTGTGACCCTTCCCGAGTTTGCTGGCCGGATTATTGTTTCAAGTACTTTTTTTTATTAGTAATGAC
Source organism: Noctuana stator (assembly GCA_018231225.1). Taxonomy (NCBI): domain Eukaryota; kingdom Metazoa; phylum Arthropoda; class Insecta; order Lepidoptera; family Hesperiidae; genus Noctuana; species Noctuana stator. The sequence goes on along the minus strand of DWQK01003448.1, from coordinate 11,074 downwards.
CGCTATTTCGTTATACTTAATACGCGAGTGTGGCTTGTATTTCATTTTTCTTTTTCTTTCTTTTACTAAGCTTGGTTTTTTTTTGTTTCAGATTAGTTTATATTTCTTAAATAATTGTACCTGCACCTACTGCTCGCTCTTTTGCACGCCTTAAAGACTCTGTGCATCATACTAAAAATCATCAATCATATTAAAAAACATAATTCATAAAAATACTTTATATTAATGTAAATAATCCAAGCATATTAAACTCTCAGCGTAATTGGCAATTGAAAGTCGAAATAACGAAGCGTCTCGACCCAGTTAAACTGTTTTCCACTGAAAACGGAGCGACGCCAACTTTCCTAACTAGCAAAATATCACTATAGAAAAAGTAAAACTTTAAAAGGTTATATATTCATTAGGAATGCGCAGAAAATATATTTAGAAATATAAAAAAGTTAGACAAGAGGCGGCCAACTCAGAGATTGCCAACTTTGTACTAAAGACTACCAGCCGACCAAGCGCGTATAGCTCCGCTGCGAATTAGAAGTGTTTTTTTCATACTAATACGTTACATAGGTTTAGTAATTAAGTAGTTACTTAAAATTATGCTACTCTGATTGCTTTTGTAAATTTGATAACTTACCTAATGTTAATATAGATCTTATTGGTGACCACTAGGGTAAATAGGCGAAATACATACGTGCGACCTCACTTTGGACATGTCATCTGTCTTAGTTATTCTTTATCAATACTAGTATAGAAATCCCTTTTATTACTTTAGGTGCCTATGTAGGTAGTTACTGGATTGAAACAATTTCAGATAATTCGACTTTTTAATTTGAAAGCAACAGGGTACCACGTCCTCGCACTGCCGGCAGCAGAATGTGTCATCGGCCCAGACACCGCCTCGCTTCCGTCAATAACGTCATATCAATGTCATAGAATGATCTTTCAAATAAAGAATCGATTTTAAATAAGCAACATATTAAATTTGAATTAGTAATTATTAAAATAATGAACCCTAACACTAGTACGTATGTTTTTATTAAAAAATTTATAAGCCATACTTACTTTCTCCACAAAATAAACACGGTTGGGGTATGTGATGTAGGTACTCGTACGTACGTGCGTACTTAGTTTTCGCAACATAACTCTTGATATCATCAAATGCTGTGTCGTTTTAGGCCTCTTCTAGCTTTGTTTGAGTGTGTTTATTGGTATTGCCTAGATAATTGTTCCTTGCTAATGCTTCAACTGCATTTAAAAACGCATCACCAAGCAGATCGTTTCGATTGACTCCTTAATCGTTTAACTTCTTTCACACCTTCGGTACAGAAAGGTCACTAAAAAGCCACGCATTACTATTAAAGATTTAAATACAAACGTCGATTCACTTTTAAACTTTCCTCCTGTATCAAATTTAGTACAAAACTTTTCACTTTCACTGCACCAAGTCGTTCCCATTCAACCCCTTTTTTAAGTACTTTGCGCATTGTTTTCGGTTCGACACGGACTTTCTATACCTACATCTATACTTTAGCATTACGCAGGCAATTTTCATTATTCGTTAAACGCTCCCGGTATTGTAATTAAAAGACAGAGCTTAAGCTAGCAGTCTGCCCGCGACACCGCCCCAGTCAGCACTGGTGGGCTAAATGAGAAAGATTTCTCCTATTTCTTCCCATTCGAGAGAGAATATAAAACTCTTTTTCGCCTTTTTTTACTTCCAACTTCGTCTTAATATGCCACCCGCTCGGACCTTGAGCTACAGACGAAGGAATGTTACAGAAATGGCCTCGTACCTACAGGAAAATTACTGCAGGATTAATGACCGTAGAAAGAAAGCAGAGAAGGGTTTCTTTATTTGTTCACTTCAGTACAAATCCGAGAGTGAAAGTATTAGCTAAGTACTCCAACGACTCTTCTCCCCACAATTTTACAATTTTTTTTTGGATTTTTTAGTAGGTAGGTATGTCTCTATAGTTTTTGTGAGACATTCGTCTTTATGTTTTTAATTATTTATGTTTGATAAAAGACTTTTATATGAAATACTATATATACTTAAACTTACAAGGAAAACCAAAAAAAAAAAACTTTAAAACACTTTATGCCAGAAAACTTTCAGGCATAGTTAATAGTTATATTCTCGGTTTTCGTCGGTTTCATTATCTTAATCATGAAATTAGTCAATCAATCAGTCATTTTAGTTAAAAACTTGACATTTTTAGCTCATAATTTTTCTTTCAGGATCTTGAGGATTCCTCAGCGATTATCCAAAGCCCATTTCTGGTAGAAAACAAGTCTTCCTGCGGGGGTGGTTGTGTTAATCGCGGCCGCCCCCGGTCTTCGTTAGTCTAGAATTAATTCGTTGATAAGACGCCGCGCCTCCCGGCAGTACTGTCTCGAGACGCCAGGGTTGTACCAGGGGAAAAACTGAGAAAAATCCAAGTATTGCCAGAGCAATGCAAAGTGCAATCATTTCGGCTATAACATTTTTATGGCAACATTTTATCAATCATGCTCTTTGTTTTTTTGGTTGGTACTGCGAATATCTATAAATTTAAAATTAAATATACAATTAAATATAAAAGTATAGAAAGAATGAAGAATTAAAATAAAAGACAAATACTTTTTAAGGAAAAAAGTTTTTAATGAGTATACAACGTTTTTAAAATGGACTAAAAAGTATAAAATAATTTTTAAACTGAAGATTTAAAACACAACACCAATCCCGAGCGTATTACAAATTGTTATCGATAATTTTACTTTTAAAAATTTACTTTTAATAATAGTTATAAAAATAATTGAAAGATTCATAACGAAAAACGTTAGCTGTTCTTGTTGAGAAACTTTAACTTTTCAGTGAAATAAGTATTACACTGAATAATAAATATTGAAGTAAAAATATTACTCGTAATACGTTTCAGCCATTTTCCAGCCCTGAAACCCAATAACAAATTAAAAAGAAGACCACAGGATCGCCCCAGGGGACGGGGGAAATTACACCCCCACTGGCTGGACCCTCTTTAATGAACATTGCATATCTTGCTGTCCCCCTCACTCGTACCCCCCACCGTAGGGCAAGATCGTCTTTCTCTCTTCAACAGATATATGCGATGATACCTCATTATTGTCAAGACTGCATTTCTATACAAATACACTGTTATTAAAGATGTTTGAAAGAAGTCTGCAAACGTATTGACAGCTTCTGTTGGATTTTCGCTTTCCCATCGCTATATTATTATCACTAGATTTGAACTAATTAGATATTAATTATAATATCTAATTATGTTATTAAACATAATAATTAAGTATATGTAATAATTTAGTCGACCTCGTCTACTTTTCAAAATTCGATCCTCAACGGTTAATTTAAGTTTTCTCTTTACTTTTTTTAGCGGCCTAGTCGGTGCCAAGTACCGATTAGAAATTTTTTTTTTTAATTCTAAGTTCATTGTATGACGTAGGCATCCGATAAGAAAGGATTTTCCGAAATTCTACCCCTAAGGTTATGAAAAACGAAGGCAAAGCTTGTATACAGCTAACACATAAAGCTAATCTCTCAGATTATACTTTTTACGTCTCGCAAGGTGCGAAATAAATGGCACTACGGTGTATTAAGTTTCATTATTGTACGAGTATAGGTACTAATGTTGCTAATCTATTCCATTTACACTTTTTTAGTCCTAAGTAGATATTAACTATCTTAGCATCATACTTTGTAACTTCAGCCAGCATCGAAATGCAATTTAATGCGATAAACTAAACAGTTAGACGCAAATGATAATATTAATATGCGCTATTTCTTCATAAATTGGTGATATAGGCACATTTATAGTAGCAATTTACTTTTAACACCTCAAGAATGTGTAGCATTAAGTAAAGAGTAGGTAGGTACATCTGCGACCGACAAGCGATCTTTTTTATGATAAATGACAAAACTGTTTCTGCTTGCTTTAAAGTTTTTTCAGACATTTTGTTCTTTATATTTTTATAATAGGTACAATTAGCCCGACATTTATATCATTCTGTCGGCCTCGTAGCGGAAGGTACTCCTCCCGAGGTTTTTTGACGTAAAGGAAAGCCTACCCGAACCTAGTTAGATAAATTTCTTTTCGTATTTTTTTTTTTTGGGGAAATGCTTTAATTTGGTTTGGTTCTCAATTTTCCGATGGGTTACAACTGTCGACTCCCTCACTAGATATATTGATAAGTAATGATTTTCATAATCTCCCGGTGACATTATGTAGGTATTGTAGGTATATAAATTATGGATAACACAATAAAATAGGAACATATAAATGTAACAACAATGAGTAGTGAACATATATACAAGATCATTAACTAAATACGAGTTCAGAATTCGTTTAATTGACTATTTTTGTGTTGCAATCATGATGCACTAAGTGTTATCTATTCAAATGAGAGCATATTTACGACTTCAGTAACATTAAGTGGAACACAAAAAGGCTACAATCAAGATTTTAAGTGTAGGTACGTTGAAATAGGGTTATCCAGTCCATTCTAGGTTCTTGGCCTTCAACATTTATTATCATAGATTCTTACGCTAGTTTATACTAAATCTGTGCTGCCTTCTGCCATCAATCTCTACATTGTCTGTGGTTACTGACGACATTTATAAATACTGTTATTCTGGCATAACATGGTTCTTGGTAAAATAATACCTTGGATAATAATCCAAGAGAGTTTGGTTATTGAGTATTGGTTTAAACCGTGGAATTGGTTGAAAGGAGAGGCGCTGGGGAAAAAGTCTTCAATGTATATTGTTAGAAAATTTAAAATTGTAGCAGTTCTTTAGTATTCTAATGGTGCCAATTTTCTGGACACCATGCCACAAGACGAGTATTGGATGACATAATATACTTTATAGCACTTTGTACACTTTGTTATTGGATTTTTTGGTACTCAATTTGGATTTATCGATGATGTGGTTAGACAGACTTAGTATTTCACATGCTCATTTCCACCATAAAGCAAAATTAAAATAATTATATTATCCTTCTTTATATTTTCACAAATTTTACCGTGATTGCAACTGTGTTTCTAACTTACAAAACAGTAATATGGCAACCCCGGTTCAAACTGCAACGCGTCGGTTGGTTTTTATCTCGAAAATATTTAAAAATTCACGGAAATGAGAACATTAAACTTTTACGACCCCTAAATGTAATTACGCATAAGCCGATAAAAACTTCACACCTTGCTAAGTTAAGTGTTTTTAACGTTACTGTGTAACAAAAGAGAAGACCGCCGTTAAAAATAATTAACATTCTACAAAGAAGCTCAAAGTAATGTGCGAGTTAATCTAATCTAGTCTCTAGCTGGACGCGACTAAAATGTCGGAGGCCGTTAGTCAGTGGAATATACGGTGTGCGTATGTTGCCCACGCCGACATAAAAAATTGGGGGATAATATCTGCCCCCCCAAGACGACCCGGCTTCTTCCAGCCACTTTTAACTAGCATAAACCTTATATACCTATTCTATTTTATATTATTTATAACAGAATGCCCCACTTATCGAGCCCTGTACTGGGTTGTTTACTCTCTACTGGGTGCTCCACTCATCCTTCGTAACATACAATGTTAATGGGTACCCCGCTCATTATCCATAACACACAATGTTAATTGTTACCTAAAGGCACCTATTCTACAACACAGCACCTTTTCTTAAGGAAAGAATCCAAACGACGTATATAACTAGAGAATTGTAGCTACTCGTAGATGCAGTTCGCAGGCTGCTGGCACAAAACAAGGTATTGTTTGCTAATTTGACTGCCAATTGACATGTTCAGACCATAGCGAGCCGACTGAGGCGCCTAATAATGACAGTAACAACTTTATTAGTACTAACCGAAAATGGTCGGTATTGGGAGCTACTTTCAGAATGACGACTTAATTTGGACTGATTTACGAGCAGTTCTTGAGTAAGATAAATATAAAGTAGGTATTTTACTTTTTTATTGTTTAATATACCTAATTGCTAGAATTGCCTTTCCCAAAAATGGTATAAATTGTGGACGATGGTAATAAATTGTTGATTATCATCATTTATTTATTGTATAAATTTAGTATTCTTTAGTATTGTTTATAGTCAACAAACATTCTACGGAAAACACATGGGAGAAAAGTCCGGGAGAGAAGTCAAACAAACTTGTTTGACGAGACGTTTTTAAACCAAGCAGAGGACTGACAACAATGTAAGTGCTGACACGTAAAAAAGTGTTCTGTGACCTCGAATAAATTAATTGAATGCGGCACAACACAACATACGTACCGCGGCATCGCCACCCGTACCAAATTACGGAATTATGCTGTCATAAATAAAATTAATTGAACTGCTGGCTCGTTGGATGCCTTACAGTCACAGGAATTACGAGAAACGTCTATGTACCAACTGTTTGTAGGCAAATATTTTGATGAAAGCGATAAAGCTTTGTTAGATTACGAACAGTACCTCTTTGTCCGATTTCGTTACAAAACAATGAACCAGCATCAAACTATGATCCAGTCTAATTATGTTGTTGTTTCATGTCCTAAGATTTGAGAAGGGAGAAAGTGGTTATCCTCTATTATCGTTGTTATATAATGCAAAAATGTCGCAGGGACTAGAAGTAGCCATCTTTTACCCACATGAGGGTCCGCTTATCTCAAGCTTATCTAGAGCTGCGAATGTTGCACGGTACTGACGATTCTAGAGCTATCCAGTTTGGGTGATTTCATCACTAATATATTATTTGAAATTGTTATAATAATTGGGCGTATATTACATGTCTGGCAAGGTCGGATCAAGCATGGCATATGTCATGTCGCGGTCCCAGAGGGCACCGAGTGATTGATGCACGGTAATGACGTACCCAGGGTTACCTAATACCGAGCTAATTTAGTTGGCCTATTGAAATATAAGAAGTTTTCGAAGCTGTACCGCTAAGAATACCCACTTTAAATTAATGTTTGTAATCGATACTAATATAATAAAGCTAAAGTTTTTTTGTTTGTTTGAACGCGAAAATCTCTGGAAGTACAGGTCGGATTTGAAAAATTCTTATGGTGTATTCTACATTCATGAGGAAGTCGTCGCTAGCTAGGAGCATGTCATATAGTCCCCAGATATTGAGTCACTAGATACTAAGTTCGTAAGTTTAGTTGAAATTTCCTGCTTCGGATCCAGCTCGATGACGACGGAACGATTTAGTCGTTACGTTGTCGAATCCTAATTTCGTTGGCTAAAAGTCAAGTCGAACGTAGTTATAATGTTGAATTTTTTGGAGTAAGAAACCTGAAGTTTCAAAGAGCCTTAGAACAAATTAAATGCGAAAATAAGTTTACGAGGTAACGGAGCAGACCTTCAAAATACGGTCTTGAAATGAAAAAATGTTTTATAATTTTAAAAATTATGGAAATAGGTATTATAACAAGGTAGTAAGCAGGTACCTACCTACTGATATCTAAATTAAAAAAAAATTATTTTCTCTCACAGTGTTAGGTACTTACTATTAAGAATGTGTGTAATTTTTCTTATTACTACACTCACTGAGGTATGCTCTCATAATGAACCTATAATTTAGTCTGTCGATTTCATTTCAACGATACAACTGTAAGTAACTGTGTACTTAAAATGAAATATGAAGAGGCTCGTGTCTAAGTTTACAAGTTTCCAGGGTTCTTTTAAATAAATGACTTCGTAATTTACTTAAAAAAAACACGTTATTGAAAAAAACAATTTTTTGTGATGAACTTTTTCCTTCGCAATTTTTTTGCACTGGTTAATTTTATTTAAGTGAAAATTAAATACCGTTTTTTCTTAAATGGTACGGAATTCCCTGAAGACATCTAAACTTCTTACTTGTCCGTCTTTTTTCTTCGTTAAACGTTCTTACATTGCCATACTTGAGACACGTTGAAGAACTAAAGAGGTACGAAAGATAAATGAATTTTAATTTCTCCTATAAAGGAGACGCGTAATTTCTTCCCATTTAAACGTAATTTAATTAATGGTTTAATTTTCATTAATTCACATAAAAACGTATGAAAATCGTAAAAGGCAAGTGTCTCATGACAGCCGAGTACGTCTAAGCGAGTAGCAACAAATAAACATAAAATAAGTAGATAAACTACATCTACCCTATATAAGTAGGTAATTAATATATTGTGTAATTATAACTTATTTATTATTTCTCCGTCTCATCTCTGACTGAATAACGATAACTCTTCCTTGTAAACAGATTGCGGGCAACAAGTGTGAGATATTATGGCATTATGCGAATATTAAACTGTAAAAAAATAAAAATAATATTTATCAAAAACAATTTTTAAAGTTGATTTAATTTTTAATTCTTTTTTGTTTCTCGCTTAACTGCACTAATCAGACAAAGTCAGATACAAAAAATGCATTGAGACACCAAAGTAATGACAGTAATGTCATTTTATGGTGATTGCCGCGACTTTACCCTCTTTTTACTGGAACTGATAAAGTGCTTTTAATTTGCTGTACTTCTATTTATGTATTAACCTGACTCTTAAAATAAGACTAAAGTTAGCTCATTAGTTTTTGGTTTTGTTTTTTAATTTACTTCTTCAAGAATGGCGTTAAAAGAGTCCTTTTAGGGTGGCAACGTAAGGCCCCTCTGGTGTTGCAATTGTTCATAGGCGACGGTGACCACTTACCATCAGGTAGCCCGTATTTCACCTTTTTTGTCAGCCTTTTAATATGTAAAAATATAAAAAAAAATGTTACGACTTTATCTGAAAGTCAATTTCAGATTAAAGTTAACGTTAAAGTTAAGTTACAAATGGTTCAAGAAATAACACTGAAACTCTCAAAATCGACCAGTGACACAAGAACACCATAAAACCTAATTAAAAATTAACACCATAGGCCACAAGGTCACAGGCTAATAAAGTCCACGGAAATCGAATTCGCACCTCCATTCATAGAGATTTATAGAAGTGTGGATTCAATTCCGTTATAGCAACGCGAGTTGCATAGAACTTGTCTTGATTTTTGATAATAAAAACGCTTTGCACAGACTAAACATTTAATTAGCATTAAGTTATATTACACTGTATATAGATGGCGTTACTGGTAGCTACTAAAATGTAAAATAAATTTTGTTACTCTACTAACAATTTTGTCTGTTTGACGTTGTTATTTGAAAAACCCTGTGGAGTTTAGGTACTAGATCAGTCTGAAGAATTAATCTTTTATTTTACTGATGCCTTTTATGACCTATTCCTTTCTAAGTTTCAAAATTTCTTTACCTATATCTCTTGTTTTCCGTTAAAAGAAACCATCGCAAACATACCTATAGGTATATCTGCAAATTCTCCAATTAATTTGTGAAACATGTACATATTTATTTATTTATTTAGTCTAGTCTATTAATTTAGTCTAGTCTACTAGTTTATTAGTAATTATAAAGCCTTCTTTTATCACCTTAATGGATACCATATTCCTAATATTAGGACAATCATAGCAATCTATGGGGACAATAATGTTTTGATGACAATGATGATAAAATCCCTAAAGAAAAGTACCTATGTTTTTTCTAATTTATTACAACAAAAGCGATAAAACGCGCTGTTCGTCGTAGTGACGGTAAGTATTAACGATGTGGCGATTTTCTCAGTAGGACCTCCCCGGAGCAACACGAGCGTACCGGCACAGGAATGTACTCTTAAACCTAGCTAATATAATATAACATTATCAACTTTTTCGAGTTTTCTCCTTAAGAATCGTTTTTCACAGGTCGAACAGAATAGAAATTTGAGGTCCTATGTGGATGCGCTGTCAATAGACTTAGATAGTCACCTCAGTAATAAGATATAAGTTTTTTTGGAATAAGAGTAGGTAAGTATTATAATTAGTAATAGATAAAAATATAAAAATTATTTCATCTTTAGTTTCATGAAAAGATATTAGAAATAAGCGAGTTTCATCATAATATTATGTTCAGTGTTGCAAGAACTCCGTCAAATTTGATTATTTTATTAAACTTACACATAAAACATTCAGCTCATTACTAAAACGATAAAATTAAAGCATGTTCACACATTTATTACAAAGTATAGTGCCGGCCCTGTAAGATCTTTATCGGCGAAAAAAAAATCAAAAACGAAACTTCGGAAAATAATTTGCGAAGGTATTATAATAATTTATAGCTTCATCGGCATCGATAACTGGCTGGTTTTACCGCTATCGTTCAAAATACGAGCTAAAACTGTTATACACATAAATATAATATAGGTACATAAATTAAAGTGACTCGTAGAAGACACCGTTTAAAAACGGAAGTTATAAGAATTTGTATTCCTTCACCAATCCGCATTGGAGCAGCGTGGTGGAGTATGATCCAGGCCTTCCCCGGTCGTGGGGAGAAGCCCGTGCCCAGCAGTGGGACATAAAAAAGGGTTGAAGGAAAAATTTGTATTAAAAATGGCAATTTAATTTTTTTATCCAATTTTAGAATGGTCGATAATTTACTTATCTACATATTTAAGCAATTATTGCCCACCTACCGCAAAAATGCTATGAGATCCTTCCTTGTTACTTTAAATAGTTCCCTAGTTCCCTAGTTTAAATGGTTCACTCCTATTTCGAGTCATATACTTATTCCCGCCGAAGTTACGCCCGTTTCGATGAAATTACTATTTTCAACCGACTTAAAAAAAGGACGTTGTTCTCAGTTCGACTATATTTACATGTTTGTATCCTAATAACCTTCGACTGGGTGAATTTTATTAATTCTTTTTTTTTTTTGTTAGAAAACTGGTGCTTCCCGTTTGGTCCCATTGCAGTTTGGTCTAGTTCTGATAATGACATCCATGAAAAAACCGTATAAATCTTAAATATGCACATTTGCATTAAGTATGTGCGCTACAATTTTGATTTCGGTTGTTTTCGTAACGCGAGTTAAATTATCTTAATGTATATACATTAAGTGTTTGTCCGCGATGGACTCCTAAACTACTTAACCGATTTTAACCAAATTTAGCACACCGTGTGCAGGTTGATCCAACTTGAAAGATAGGATAGCTTACATCTCAATTTATAGTCGCAATATTATTTTA
>DWQK01003447.1:0-11556 GCA_018231225.1 Noctuana stator | reverse complement strand
ACATTTACTGGTTCTTAGGCGGTACGAAGTTCGCCAGGTCAACTAGTTTGATATAAAAATTATCGCAAATCACTATTGAATGGAATAAATGCCAAGCAAAATTTGATTGGCAAATTTCAATAAGAATTTACTGTTAACATATCCCAAATAATTGCTATTAGGATGTAAGTAAATGTTAAAGCTAATAAAATTTCACATAACTTTATTGTTATTGAGGATACTTTTCCCAGCCAGATATTCGTGTGTTGTTTGAAAGTAATCCATTTAATAAATGGTTATAGTAATTCGTGAACACAACTATGTACACGCGAGTTTGTTATGAAATCATGACACTTACACTTGATAGATCGGGAACAAATTAGCTATCGATTGCTAGTCAGCTAATGGTGGAACTCCCATGCATTTATCATAACTAATTGTCAATAGGCTTACAAGGTGAAAAGGAAAGCTATCAGCAACTCGCATCAAGTCGGTCAGCCTCTAATGACGATGAATAGTTGCGTGCGTGCTGTCGTTATAGCACTATACGTGAAAATTCAGTCGGTTTTCCGCACCCATTTTCGTGTAATAATGGGCTTCCGTACATATATGATTTTATATGGGCTCTTTGTGTTTTGGTCTGACGAAGCTGGTATAAAAGTCGAAATTTAAAATGACATGATGAGTCTATACCTACTAAAACTAGAGGTAATCATGTGATCTTATATGATGTCGAAGTATCGAAATTTAAAATGGCGGTAGGTATAGATCAATCGTGTCAACAATTGAGAACATTTATTAAAATAAATACAAACAGGATATTTATACAAAATTACTGGTTCGCAATAAAGTTATGAAATTAAATTATTATTATAGAATATTAGGTCCATTTTGAAATATTAATAAGTAATTAAACCAAAGACGAGCTCTAGATAGATTCTATAAAAACCAACGTAAAATAGTTTTAATTCAAACGTTAAAATTCAAAGCTTGCATATTTTAAGCATTAAAACTGATTCTAAAGAGAAATGCTGAAAGAAGTTTCAAACTGAAATAGAGCACACGGCCGTTCTACTTTAAAAGTGTCTTTTTGCACGTACATTATAGCTTCGATAAGGATAAAGTTATAAAAGAAAATCCAAACAATTAAAATGAGTCTTTATAAAATCAGTAAACTAACTCGACAAGTTCTAAACTTAAAAATGGGAGCAATGAACCCGCAGACGCAACGGATTTCCAACTTTCCAATGCGAAGTTAATAGTGCAATGCGACCTCTAGACACCTAATAAAGTCGTAATTGGAAGCAAACATCACAGATAGACGCGTTTTTACTCCATGGAGGTGTATCCTTACTACAGTCACTACATCCAACAGATGGTCTAATGCCTATATCGCCTTTCCACTAACACCAATAAAAAAGTTTCCCTTACATTCACTAGATACGTGGCAATCATCGGCAATATAATCCATATTTAAGGAGTATTTATGCTACGAACGTGCAAGGTATAGAGTAACAGGGTTCTTCGAAAAAGGTGTTTAAAGATTCTTTCTAAGACAAAGTTAAGCAATCCACTGATAATACAAACTTTCATACGTTCACTATATCCCTTATTGTACCGATGCGTTTGCCTTCAACCTATTTTATGTCTCACTGCTGGGCGCGGGTCTCTCTCCACAACCGAGGAAGGCCTGGAACATACTCCACCACGTCGCTCCAAAGCGTATTCGTATGAGTTAGATCTATCTATTTATATATAACAAATACAGCTCAACGCACAATCTAAACCGTTGATCGTAGAACCTGAAACTTGGAGTGTGTGTTCTTTGTATGACGAAGGCATCCGATAAGAAAGGATTTTCCAAAATTATAACCCTAAGCAGGTGAAAGGGGGCAATTTTTGTATGAGACAACCTGACTTCTTAGTCCAATTAATTATGAAATCCATGCGAACGAATTCGCGGGCACAAGCTAGTCGTTAAAATAAAATAAAACAAAGAATTCTATCTGAAATGCAATGTTTACTCGACGATAAAAGGTGGTCGTAGTGGCACCTACCGTTTAACCCTCCCCTAACCTTACCACCCTATGTTATTGCACCTACTAATTGCGCATTTTTGGCGAAATGAAACCTGTATAGAACTGAGCATCGCGTGAGGTAGCCACTAAACAAGCCTATTTTCTCTTACATGCCTCCCGATGTTATCTCGCTGTTAATTACTACACGAAAATGTAATTAGAATAACCTAATTGCTTCTAATTAGAACAAACTTTCGTACAAGTTTAATGGTCGTCAGTCGAGACGATCGATGGTGATTATTTTAAGTGCGGATAATTAATGAATAGATTCGACACGATTACTTCTAAACTGACTTATTTAAATGGGAGGGTTCACGATTTCTCAGTATTATTATTGTTAGCACTAACATTAACACCCTAAGTTAGTGTAATTCTCTTGATTTCCCTGAGGTAGCGATAACACAGGATCCAAGAGCAAACAGTCTTATATTACAACAACTATGTATACCTGCAGCTTTTTACTAAAATATTAAAAAGATCAAGTGCTATTAATGGCAGTTAAATTATGTATTTGATTACACAAGATTTATTCTTACTGACAAATATATATTCCTAGACAACTGTTTCATGATTATAAATCATGTAATTATTCATACAAAATTACATATTAATTGATAGTACCTAAGCTTTATGGTACTGGTACGTTCGCATTAGTTAATTTAAGGGTAGTGACGTTTTTCGTAACGCAAATTGACCATGGCAATAAAACTCATTGATGGCCTCTAACTTTTATAGGTAAAAAAGTGTTCTTAATTTGAAATAAACAAATTTTATTACTATTTTATGGGAATCTTTGCTGCCTTTAGTGATTTCAATTACACCATAAAAGACCCTACGGAGGCCTCGCGTAAGAGACTTAATAGCCCATTGCCCCATAATCGGAGCAACTGACGGAGATAAAACGTTGAGATGAGTAAAACGGTTCCATCTTTATTTTAAAAACTGAGTAAAATATATAAGTAGTTGACTGATTATTAAATAATAAACAATATTCTATCCATCAGCCTTAGACATAAGCGATTCAACAATATCTCAAGTTACAAAGTCCACACATGAAGATATTTGATCCAAATTCAAGCATTAAATCAACGTCAAAGACATCATTATGTGGTTTATATTCTATTCTTAAATTCTGTAACTCCACGTTATTGTACTTCTTAACAAAAACATACACTCTCAAACAAAACACATGTCATTATCGATAAAAACGCTCTTTAAAAAAATATTCTTTGACAAAATTTAGGTATTAAGAAGCTTAAAAGTAGGTATATATCCAAAAACTCTTTGGGCACTTTATTCATGTGTAACGTATAGATAAGCTCGTAACATTTTTGTACAACTCGTAAATTTCAGGTAAAACAGTGTCTCGTAGAGATAACTTGCTTCACACAACAGGCTCCATAAATAACCTCATATACGCCATTTCTCATAGATATAGGATCTTTATGTCAATCAAAAATGAACTCTATCTGACAGAATATAAAGAATAAATAAGACTGTGCGTTTTTTTGACGTGCAGAGATATTTCGGTCGCTTGTCGTTGGAAGTGTGAAAGTTCATTGAAATGGAACATTAGCTCCCAGTCACCACCACAGTTATACCTATACGTGAAGCCTATATTAGTTTGTCGAGATTACGGAGCAGATGCAGGGAGAATGGAGCGTAAACTAAGAAGCACAGTCGCCTTCAGATTAAGCCCTTAGTCGAAGTTGAGGGCGTGTGTCAATTCTTCGTAGGAAGAAGGCTGAAAGTTATACCTATACGTGAAGCCTATATTAGTTTGTCGAGATTACGGAGCAGATACAGGGAGAATGGAGCGTAAACTAAGAAGCACAGTCGCCTTCAGATTAAGCCCTTAGTCAAAGTTGAGGGCGTGTGTCAATTCTTCGTAGGAAGAAGGCTGAACGAGATGTGGTGGAGCGCGGGTCAGGAGCGTCGGAATCCGGCTACAACATGTTCTTTAAAAGTAACAGAAAGCCTTTTCTTCCCATTTTATTTATGATCAAGAGTCTGGAGAGTAATTTATATCAATTTAATATAATAAATCCGTTACACTAACAAACAAAATATTGTTTGTTTGTTAGTGTAAACAAAATATTGTTTGTTACGATGGAATTCTCCTAAAAATCGTACTGAAAAATACAACATTCACTAACATTGATTACAATCCCTTCACCGGAAATGTAATGTTTATTTTAGGGCCCCTTAACAGCACTACACAAAGGGCAAAGCTTATGAATAGAGCCGACTAAAGACATCTTGAACTAGAGACAGTTGTCACAATAGCTTTTGTGTCTGTCTTGCCCAGCTCAGTGCGAAATCGGTCATAATCCTCAAAAGACCGACGCTGGTTAGTTACAACGCGTGAATAGGGTTGTCTGTATCTCTTTACAACGACAATAGTTAATATGTATAGAATCCGGCAATCATAAAAACAAACAGATTGACGCCTGTTAATATCTATTAAAAATAGATTACTTAATATTAATCTATCCTTTTACAGGCATAAAATAATACAAGATTAATAAATCTTAAATCGTATCTAAGTAATGAAGTATTTATGTGTTAGCACATTCTATATATATTTTTTTGTGAGAGTCCCCTCAGTAGATATTTCGAAAAAATATTGAATGCACAGAAAAATGCGCCTAAAGTTTTATTGTAGTATAGATTTTATAAAATATTAAAATCCTTATTACAAGGTTATCAACCCTGCAAGAGAGTGAATATAATTGTGCCCTTCCGTTTGCGGTCGGGCTAGCCTTTCCGCCGTAACACTTTCACACAATGTTCGGATATTTCTAGCTGACTGCCTCAGGAATTTTCCGCTAAAAATTCCCTGAAAGATTCACTGGAATACATTCGGTTGTGCTTGGTTGAACGTTTTTATCGGTAGCTCTAAATAGAAACAGTTTGGTAAAAGAGATTAAATTGCAATGGTAAAATCGAATTACGGAACACTGCTGGACACGGGTCTTTCCTCCCAACCGGGCAAGGCCTAGAGCATACTCCGTTACGCTGCTCCAATGCGGATTGGTGGAGATTGCATAAATATTATAGTGCTATTAATCCTTCGCGCTAACTTGGTTGCCTCGTATTTCACGCTGCAGTGAATAGGTAAGAATTCTCATTTGGGATTCCGTCAACATAAAAAAGCTGGCAGCTACGAAAAATCGATAAACTATTAACCTGTAAACAGCAAAAAATGCATTTACTGACAGTTTTTCTTCCATTTCAAGCCACAATCGCATCGTTCGCTGACAAATACACCGACTGAGGTTAATCAAAGGCCCGCAACAATCCCGGAGGATTTAGTCGAGAGCCTATTTACCACTGGAATAGAAAGTGGAAACTTCACCTGGCTTTATTACGCTTTTAATTGGAACGCGGCACTGCGTGGCCTTTTCTCGAAAATAATAAACACGTTGGTTTGACTACCTATTTATTACCGCGTTCTTTCCCCAAAATTGAGGGCGAGTTAAAGCTTTCTCTTTATACTATAAAGGATTACTATCCATCGTAAAGTTATGTTTTTGCAAGCAGTTTGTTGAAATAATTAAAATTGTAGTCGTTAAAATAGCATCCTTTATTTACTCTGTTCCAGTTGATATGTATTCTGTGGTCTATGTCCAATACCTCTACTCTGTGGCATTTTTTTTGTGTTTCCATTTCCGTTCTTTAAAATCTCAACAGGTTATGGGCCCAGCACGCTTCCACTGCGCCGGTGTATGTGGTTAATTCCGCGTAGGAACATTTGGTACCTAACTACTCGATATATTTTTATTATCAACAAATTAATATGAACTCAAAGAAAATTATGTTACTTCCATGGTTACAGTCGTATATAGTAGTGGTCGCCCAGTGATTTAAATTCAACCGTAATTCCTGAGGAGTGAGAACTGATGTAGCATCTTTTTTTGAAGAACCTCATGTCATTCTCCGCTGAGAATATTCCCTACTTTAAGGTTGCGCTATTATCGTTAACCTAATAACAGCTTGCCACCATTGGTTGCATACATTACACATCCTCAAACCTAAACCACTCCATCGTCAAATGCAAACGTTCTATAACAGAAGTCGTTAACAAATCAGAGGCGTTGTTACGTCAGGTTGGCGACTATCCAAGCCCAGTGTCTAACTGCTGGTCTCTCGAGTTAATGGGGCCGGGAAGGTCGGATGGACGTCGCTACCGTGAAGTGTAGGTAAATGGGTCTAACTTAATAGTCACTGGAACAGACTTACTTGGGCTTGTTAGAGATAAGCACCCGCCTAGCTCTAGAAATGTATTTTCTTGTGTTAAATGAAAAAATGTAGGAACACATAATATTTTTTTTTTCATAACTGGCAAGTTAAATCTTGTTATGAAGTAATTATTTTTTAAGATCAATGTGTTTTAACTCTTTGAAATATTTTAACATCATAGCCTCTAATTTGTCAAAATAAAAATAATTGTAATGTGACATGAAGAACATACAGTTAAGTTCTGAGAGTGACGGTTATGGACTGCGACACTTTTAAATCAGTTTACACGATATTAACAAACAAACATGATAAATTAAGCTCCTGCACATTTCATATATCAAGCGAACATTTATCGCGTGCGCTGTCAATACATGTTTAATGAAACAAACACAATAAATTGGGTTCACTTGATGTGATTATTATTGTTGAGTGAAATACCAACAAAATTTGTATAGTATGTAAATGCTTTTGTAGATGTATTACAAGTTTTGCGAGTGTCCAACTTTACTGTGATATTATGTAGTTGTGACTCAGTAATATTTAAATATCAAATTAAAATGAACCTTACAAAGAAAGTAAAGGACATTTTTATAAAGAAAGAAAGCAGGTGTGTTATGGCCCTAACATTATTACTAAAGTTCTTCAAAACACACGAGGTAAATTAAGAAAACATACCCAACATAAATTCGGTAAGCATCAGAGGCTAAAAAGTAATGAATGAATGTACCTACTCATAACTCTGGCACGTTTCTAGTCATAAAGATAGAAACACAGCGCGTGTAAAACATGGATAACAAGAATATACAGCGATGCCCTTTACCCAATATTTCAGAGCGAACGCACCGCAAAATCACTACCGACGCGAGAGCACTGGCAGTATTTCCAGAAAAATCCCACGCAATTTGGGGCTAGCTCACGATCCGACCACTACACTGATTCGGCTTAAGCTTACGATGTACGACACGATATTTATTGCCCAGTACATTGCGGATAAAAAATGTTTGGACGTTACTTGGAACAATTTACAGCGGAACATGGTTGGGAGTGGAAACAATATTTGAGTATCGAGCAATCGCTCTCATACATCATGCGCTGCATGGATTCTTCAGTTAGTTAATTTCTATTTCTCGTTTTAAAAATTACAATATCAACAAACACTGATACAATAACAGTTAAATAACTTTCGTAATACTGTATTTTTTGTAACGCACTGCTTTTAAAGTAAATAGTGCAGTGCAGTAATTAAAGACAAGCTTTAATTGTGGCAGATAGTACTATTTTTTATAGAAAATTGTGTCCCTATTTTGTTTACAACCCAACGATAAAAATTTTACGCGAATTCAATAAGTAAGTACTTGTACGATACATCAGTATTATGATATGAGTATCTACTATGAAATATTATAATATACTGCTAAACCTAAACAAATTTAGGTGTATAATTATATTCCTAACAGAGTACATTGATTGGCGTTATTATCCTTTACACCACTTCTGAATAATTTTGGGTATGTAATCCGACTGGAACCTATAAGCTAAGCACTATTAAATTGATACAGCGTCCAATTATGAAACTCCAGGTAGCCTATTGATTATTTAGTTAATTACACGCTTCCATGAGAGATCTAGTGTAACTGTACCTAGGATATAGGTTAATAATAAATGGCATTCACATTTTATTTCGAATTCCCAAAATGTTTTTTGGGAGGAAAGTGGGAAGAGCATAAAACGATCTGACTCGATCGTTCTAACACGATCGTTTCCGTAAAACTTAGCAAACAACAGATGCGGAACAATTAAAAATTAAGTCATTTAATATGATGTACCCGAGTAACATAAACTCACTCGTTAATAGGTAAAACATCCTACCTTATATCCAACGCTGGCAATTTTATTTAGAAAACACTTTGAAATCGGATTCCTTCCACTTAGCGTAACAAGTTTTGTTCCGTGAGTTTGAAATTTTCGCGCAAAAAATTAAGATTGTCTCACTAACAAGATCGCCTTAACTTTTTATATGGAGACGCTGTTCTTACGCCAATTTTCTAAAGAAGTTGACGTGTACTAATGGTTTTAGAAAACCGTTTTTGCGCTGTGCAAGAACTTTTATTATTACTAAAGTTGCCTAAAGCTAAAATCTTTGTTTGATTCTGGTGATCGCGGTTTTAAAATCAAAGTCAAATTCAAAAATTTTTATTCAGTGAGCAAAAAGGGACCGCGGTCAGTTTCCGAATGGTCCCTTTTGACCAACGACTCATAAGGTACACGTATACACTAGATGAACGTCAAATAATGCGATACATCGGCTTGAGCGCCCTTTTGTCTAAGGTAGGCTAAGAAAAAAAAGCCGGCGGCAAAAACTCTCTGCACTTCTTTAAAATCAAGTGTATAAATTACAAGTTATTATCAAATTGTAAGAATGAATGAGTCTTTCATTCAGATCAGGTTAAGTCCTAATAACCAAATTCTTATACATTAAAACTTCTACTAATATCTGCTGCTTTTTCGTTTTCTGTAGATCTGTTTGCCAATTGGCAAAGGCTCCTCCAACCTTATCCATTCATATTTCCTGAGCCACTCTGTTCCTCGTCACGGTTTTATAGTATCTAGAACCTAGGTACTATTCAAATTCAAATTCTGTCGCATCGCCTTGTCTTTATTATAAACTTTTATTACCTACTAAACTATATAGAAACTGCACCTTTGCCATCTATGTCACGTCGCTTTTCAAGCTATTTGCAGTAGCGTATTTAATCAGCGTTAAAGCGACGAAACTGTTACGTCCTTATTGCCCTATCTCCGAAATCAGTGACCCCGAAAACTAGGATGTTGGTACGCGCTTCAGATCCTGTTCAGCTTTAATGAAAACCATGGCAGTTTTGCGTAACATGCGCGAAAATCTACAGTGAAGACGTTTAACACACACGTATATTGACACAACGACAATTTCTCAGGCACAATTTTGGCGTAGGTAATCTCGAGAACTGGTGCCATCGTAGGTACATGATGTCTGTTTATCCGGTATACCGATGGTTAGTGAAACAAATTTTTTTGCAGCACTTTCTAACTCTGAGGAAAGACTTGTACCATTCATTTGTGAGCTGATAGCTGTTTGGTAGTTGGAAATGACGAATGTAGGTAACATTCGTAATTTCCAGCTACCAGAAAAACATTGCCAAATAGGTAATCAATAAAAAATAAGGGATATGGAAAAGTGATGCGGAAAATTAAAAGGAAATGGAGAGTCTATCGCACATAATGCATGAGATGTCACTTACAGATAAATTCATATTAAATCTCACGCTCTACGCTAAAGCAAACTAAAGCAAGAATAAGTCTTATATGGCACTAAACTTAAAGAAATTTGTCAAGGTAAAATCATAAAGATCAGGCCTTTAAGAAAACAGTGAATTCTAGACGGACAGAGAATGATACAATAAGAAGTAGTCTACCTCGCTTTACAAAGCAAGTTTTCCTTTATGCATTTTTGTGTATTCAAGTGTTTAAACCATCCGCATTGGAGCAGCGTGGTGGAGTATGCTCTAGGCCTTCCCCGGTTGTGGGAAGAGACCCGTGCCCAGCAGTGGGACATAAAAAGGGTTGAAGCCAAGTGTTTAAAGAAGATATGTAGCTCATTGAAATCTGAAATGCATGTAACTGAATGGAAATGTAGATGTGGACAAAAATAAGAAACATTCTAGTTTAAAGCGCAAAAATCTTTTGATTCCTACCAAGTTGTCTAGTTATCCTTTCTGTGCACCTCATTCCGTTAGCCACTTTATAGTGTGCTTAAAGTCTTTGCTTTGTTGCAAAATGTTACAAGGAATAAGAAACTTTTATACAGAATTTTACACCGTGTGTGTAATGTATTTTACTTTTATTATTTGCTTTATGAAGATGCCTTTTTAAAGGGTTTACCTTTGATTAGGTTGGAGCTTCAAAGCTTCCGTCCTTAATAAAGGATAGGATTTGAGTGATTGCGATATTAAACAGTGTTATAATTAATATTATACTTAGAAAGCAAGTATATTATATAGAAATTCAGCCAAATCTTGTCATAATCTTTGGTTTGTAGATGAACTTTAGTCCCACACATTTATATTTATTTTATTCAATTACAAGGTATATCTTTCTAAATTCTTTCACACGTTATCATTTGCCTGCCCTTATTCCATTATTTGGAGTCGGCGCAGTATGATTTGTTCTTCCATTCATCTCCATAATATATCAGGTGTGGACCTGCTTTATGCTCGTCACTCCTTTCTCTCACATATCCTTTTTCACACAAGTATTCTTTCACACGTGTTTCTGTGAATTAACGTACGACTGCGTAAGTACTCGTACATAATAGCAGTTCGTGTTGTTCAATAATAGCTCATTTACCTACACATTATCACTCACGCCGGCAACAGTAATTGCGTTGGTCAATTTTCGAGCACACAAGTGGTAACTGTTTAAGCGCAATGCAGCTCACGTTTTTATGGATTTATTGCATGCCAGCCTTACAATGTAACAACGGACGTTTTATTTATTAATTACGGAAAAAAATGTACACTAGAGGAATGACATAATATTATATGCATGCAGGTCACTTGATAGATAAAATCTCTTAGTTTCTGATAGTAGCGGAAACCACAATGATAAATTTGGATTTACTCGAGCATCGTGGACACCTTTGGACTTTAAAGATTAGATGGTAGAAATAAACAAAAGTTCAAAGTGTATTTTGCAAACTTTTATTAATTAAAATAAATATGAAACCTAATTAACTGTGTATTCTACTACTACTACCTATGTATTCTACTACAATGATCTATATAACTAATTTTCCCTTTATCCATCTCTCGATTTTACCGTCTTTTTAGAATCAATTTTTTCTTTGAGCTAAAGAAAGAATGACAGAAGCAGAAAGATCAATTATGTAACGCTTAAGTTAATAGATTGCGCAAAAGGAAAGACTTAACTCCATAAAAGTGCAAATGTTACAAAGAAAGAAAGCCTCATTCTTTGAGCAAAATGTGAAGTTAAACGCTTTCACTTTAAATGCATCAAAGGTTTCTACGGGTACTGCTCAACGCTCACTTACCTACTACAACTAGCTGTAAAGAGATTTCGAAAAGCATTGGTTGAATTTAATGACGATAAACATTATAAATACTATATTAGTAGATAGATTGTTGGTTATTGCCCTCTCTTACTCAATCAGGTATTATCTCTATTGCCAATAATATTATGTTTACATATTTTATGTATTACT
>DWQK01003446.1:0-11557 GCA_018231225.1 Noctuana stator | reverse complement strand
GGCACTTCAAAACACCCGAAATTAGTGTGTCACAAAATAGCAGCGGTACATTGTATTCTATGCTTTATACATTAGTGGAAGAGCAGGATCTATTCCCAAAGGTGGGAGATAAAACGGTATTTTTTTTATTATTATAACTGTTAGCTCCTATAAGCCTATGTTAACTTAAATATCTTTTAATAAATTTGGACTCCCTAACGTTGCATACTTAAGAGCCACCGATAGGAAATTACGGCCTCCCCTAATCGATTTATTTGTTGAAATCTACTTCGAATGTTTGTCTCCATTGCCTTTTTTTGCTATATTAATTTTCATTGATATTACATTACTAGGTATATAAGCATACACATATTATATTATACTAGTAATTTTGCATTTGACGATACTACGAAACAAACGCGACAATGACTTTTATTCAGATATACGAGTAAAAGCTGACAGCTGCGAATAATAATTCCAATTTATATCAAAAACATGAAAAAAAATTTCCTCACTTAATTGCAAAACTGTTTATAATACATTACCTATTCGGCGCAAAATTTTATAAAATAGGTTTTCAATCGAGGTCGAATCAAAAGATTAAGGCCGGCACATTTGTCGCGTCTCAGTGAACCTTGGAGACAGTTCATAGCTTACAGGGAACGAAATCAAATGATTACGAGATCGAAGTAAAGCCTTTACGATGTCGTTAGGGAGCTAAGTAGCCGTTAGGTGGATAATCGGAATCGGAGGTTCCATTACCGGAACATATTAAGCCGCACTTAGGATAGCACTCGACTTTTAAGTGAAATAAAAATAAAATCTAAAGTCCGAGGACCTACACCACAATCGCTTTAGGAGCACTTGGAGCAAGATGGCGGCTGATTTTAAAGTCTTGGATGTTAACGCTTCAATGGAAACGTGGATATAATTTGTACTACATGTACCTAGATAAACTTATCCCAAAATATAATACAGTGTCTTTTTGCTAACATAGAAACCTAATTTTCATCAATTTATTTATTGACAATTATCATTCCTTAAATTAACTATATCGTTGATTGACGATCGATAATGATCGTCAATCAACGATATAGTTAATTTAAGTTGATTGGCTCTTTCTCTTAAAGTGGTTAAGTTAATTATAGAGATATTACTATTGCAGACATATTTCATACTAGCTGTGCCACGCGATTTCACCCGCGTTAAAAATTGTAACGAAATGCTTGATAACCTTCCTTATGTAGCTGAAATATACAAAAAGATTTTTTTAAATCTGACTTGTAATTCCAGAGATCAGCTTTATATTATTAGTATAGATTTGGCAGATTTATATTAAAAAATAAGTAAATCACTATAAAGCTTCAACCGTCGCACGAATGAATGAATAGCATGCTTAGCGCTACGTATTTCCGCATTGAAACAAAGGAAAAACATTTTAATCAAATATACTAGTTATTTTTCCAAAATAAACGTTCCTGTTGCCTGGCATATATTTGTATTGCGTGCTATACAATGACTGATCGCCGCACGTGAGTGCGATGGCTTGGTGCCGAGTGCGGTTTGCACAGCGGCTTTGTGTCGTGCCATCCGAAATAAATGTTGACGGATCACCACACTTACTGTGTTACTACTGTTCAATGTTCTAATGTTTATGTTTCATATATTCATTTTTGGAACACGATTTGATTCAGACTGGTTAGGACTGCCCACCTATTAGTAACCAACTAGTAAAAGTACCTTTGGTATATGTATTTATTTTTAAGAGACGGAGTAAACCTTTAAAACTTACCAGAACATCATCGGAATCACACAATATTCTTTATAGATGAGAATGTCTATGCAGGATCTTTCTTCAGATCTTTGCTCAAACATTAAATTATTATGTTAGTCTCTAAAAGCAGTTTATCTAAGTTATGAAAGGTCAAACTTTTAAAGTTTAAAGCCGTTCATCCAATGAACTAGGAATACAAACTGACTTCTTTATCAAAACAGACGACCAGGAATCCAGAGAAATGACCAGAACTACAGCGTTCACGTCTCACGTTATCCCCACGTCCGGCGATTTGTCCCGCTTTGTGATCAAGGTTTTAGGACTGACGTATTACCGACACTGTGTCATGTGTGTGTGGGGGTAACGATTGCGGTTTGTCGTCACGGTTATGACTTTTGACACAGATACAAATTAAAACGTAAAAAGAAAAACCAAGCTAAAACATTACATAACAATAAGCGCTGTGCTATGACATACTCGTAAATCATTTAAAAGTGTAATTTTGATACAGTACATCGATGATTACAGAACAGGAAATTTATTATAGTTAACCTAGTTCATTAGATATCTAGAAGAAGGTATAGAAGTTACTTAGGTAGGTACTTGTTAAATAGAATAGGGCAACTCCATTGAATCAAAATGTAATCGATGATTTTCCATAAATAAAATATTACAAAAATAATAAGATCAAGGACGGAGGGCAAAATAATATTTTAATGTGCAGCCTATCGGAAAAATTCCAGTGGACAGAGAAAAATATTTTTCGAGAAAAATTGTTAATATATTTTTTGTTCCTTGTCCTACTTTGTGCCGGAGCGGAAGAGTAATTTTCCGACACGTTTAAGTTAACAATTACATTTGCCTTAGACATAAGCTGCTTGTGTATGGCCTTAATCTTTTTCATATCTCAGTGGAGAACCGGCGAGCCGAGACCAGCAACAGCAGTCCTACTGCCTAATGTCCTTACTGTCGGACAGTAACAGGCCTTTACCATAACATTTGCTCTTATAAAAATTCCTTTGAATAATTCATTTCTAATACGCACATAATTTTTAGTTAGAAAAGTTAGTGATGTGTGCTCAATCAAACCAGGAGTCACCCTGTCAGTCGACGTTCAGTAATCGCTATTACTGCCCTTAGCGAGTCAGCTTAATTAGCCAAATTTCCTGTTAGAAATTTTAAAACCATCTCCAGAACCATTCTCTTCTAACGATGAACATAAGAACTAGAACTAGAACATAAATAACAGACAGCCTCAAAGTACTTAATATGTTTTATGTTACTGCAATATAAATAAAGCAGCTTAAAAGGAAACAGCTATGAGTTTTTGTGCGAGCTCGTTCCAAATACGTCACACTTTACCATTCAAAGCTCCGAGTTGCGTCAATTCGTCGCGTGACTGTTTTATTGCTCGCAGTTCGATTACTGCCTGGTGCAGTGGGAGGCAATTTGTAAGGCAAAGTATTCCGTTCCCCATACACAAATACGAAGCCGCTTTGTAAAATGAAAAATAACGTGGAAAGAAGGAATCTCGTTTGTAGAAGGAAAGAAAGAAGTGTACAAAGTTTTTAAACAATCTAGGACTTGTATTTCGGTTGGAGAATTGTGGGAATTGTGGGAATTATTATATTACCTAAATGTAATGAGGCAACGATCTTTGTTCCGAAGAACATTTTTTAGAGCCTCGCACCTGTCTCTGTCTTTTTTCATTAGTCTCTCAGAGTTGAGGCTTTTAACTTCTCTATTCGATTTTTTAGATGACCAGCTTCCATGCCGTGCTGTCAGTTGCTTTATAGGCGAATGCAATGGACGAAAATAATGAAACAATATTCGCCCAAAGCTTTGTCAGTGCAATCACTGCGATATGCTTAAAATATTTCCGTAGTCGCCCAAATCGCCGTCTCTTTGTCTGTGCGGCCACGGCCTATGAGCACCTACCGCATACAAATAATGATGTCTGTTGCTTGATATCTTTTTGATTTTCTATCAGTGAAACAAATATTTCGGTGTCATGTGTCATAGAATGAGAGTTCCATATTTCTGTTCGTCCTCATGTTATTTATCCGGAACGCGCTGTTATTTCCCACGGGCCGCGCGATGATTTAGCGAGCTACCCTATTATTTCGTTATGTGTCGTGGATGTGTAAGTGCGAAACATTTTCAATTTACGATGTAGAGATTGATTTTTGTGTAATTGTTTGAACTCAGCTATGACTGGGAACTCATAATTTATTGCGTGCCTAGAACCATAGGTGAACCCAATAGACATAGCGAACAGTTTTGGTTTACCGATAGTTTATTCGGCGAAAGTTTATAAAAACATAATAAACTCACTGAACCCATTGGAATTAAGTCCTGCTGATTTATTTTGTCTGATAAATAGTAGAAAAATAACGTTTTTATGGGCACGTACAATGGATGTAAAATAATTTTTTTTTTAATAAAAGACAATCGACTCGCTTGTCCGATCTATCCCTTCATAACACACCCGTCACTGGTCGATATTTATCGACAGTTTACACCGTAAGGTTTTTTCGTATTTGTCAACCCTACTACGGAAATTCTATTAAAACTTTAAGTTTACGTAGTAAGGACAGCCTATTAACACTGTAAGTTAGTTCTGTGTTACTTCTAAGTGATTGTTAGCTGACAGCGCCGTCGCCCGGAGCCGTCGGCGCGGACAGTGAGAAAGCGAGCTAACAATTAAGTCCGTCTTAGTATTTTATTGAAGATGGCGAAATTTGTTTTATGTATCTGAGTTTAGTGGAGTGTAAGGACCGCCTGTGTTTATCTTAAAATTATATTATTATTTAATATTTGTTTATTGGAGATTACCTTTTATCTTGTTAAACTGCATTCTAGGCCCATATGCATTTCAGTTTATGTATAATATTGTAGGTATTGCTTTACTGAACATTTTATTCTTTAATAGACAATATGTGTGGCTTTAGTAAGTCGTGGGAATCGAGAAAAGAAAGTTAGGTTATTTTAAGCTAGCTAAACTCATAGCCTTAGTTCAGAGTTTCATACATTTCTTCATTCATAACTAAACATAAAGTCGCAGCTGCCGCGTGAGGGTCTCCATACATGTAGCAATAGTAAATCGGTTGAAGCTGACTGTTTTACTTCTTATTCTGTCGTATTTTTGGATACTCAGATAGCTGAGTTAGTGTTAAGATTCAATATTACTGTTAAATTAGATTTTAAGATTAAATATTATTAAAATATACTGTATTATGTATTAAATAAACATAGATGTAGGAAGAGGAGGGATCGGCATAGGTACGAGTATGTTGGGTTATCGATTCAAAAGTTGCTAGAGTCATTGTACTTAATTCTAAACGGCTTAGTCCGACAACCCGTCAATAAATGTGTGAAAGCCCTATATTCAACATCTGTAAAGTTGTGCGCTCGTGAGGAAAGTTCTGTGCACTGAATGTGTACTATTCGCTTCAGGCTTAACCGTTGAATAAACATACTCCTTTGAACGGATAACGACATGTTTTGGGACATTTCCCAACTTTGTAAACACTCCGTGAATATTTCGAAATTTAAACACGAACAAAATTTTTTTTAAAAACCATCTCATTTTGCTGGTTTTATTTTATGTACAATATATACTTAATTCTAATATAGAACAGTTCAAACGTTTAGAAGAATGAATTTCAAATGTCAGGGTAAAAAGTCGGGGTTTGTTTAACTGTCTTTGAGTATCCATAGCATTCACGACACAGGGAATCCTAGTGCGGGGTTATGAGCATACAGCTTCTCATTATATGAGAAGAGGTACGAGTATGGGCCATAATCTCCACGCTGGCTTATTGCAGGTTAGTGCAATTTATATACCTTCCTAGAACTTAATCGAGAAAAGCGGACATATGCCGCTGCGCTTATGTTGTGTATGTGTGTTTGTGCGTGCGTGCGTCTGAATTTCTCGAAACAATTTGGATTGTAAAAAGTCACGTGGCAATTGTGGCTAGTCAAATTAGCACTTAGCCAAACCAAAAGTAGTTTTAATAGGCGAAATTCTACGTACACAGTCAGAGTTCCGGGAACTGTTGGCGATACAAAGTTCCCGTGACTATGCACTTGTATGTTTAGAGTTTAGACGACACACTGCATTGTGACGGAAGCGTGCAACGCCATTCTGCCAAACATGCTTCTTGAATTACTGCTAGTTGTAGATTTTAGCAACAAATGTGTGGCAAAGCGTCAATTTAAACTAAAGCTAATTTCAAAATAGCAGTCACTTACATATGCTTATTACATTTAATACAACATTACATTATTATTACATTTAATACAACGTCAAATTTCGGTATAACTATTTTTATTATAATGAACCCTTTTTTCTCACTGCTGAGCATATGAATAGAGGTTAATAAATGTATTAATATTTGTTGTAATTTACCATGTTTCCAAATTAGTTTAATTTAATGATAACAATACTTAAACAAAAATAATTGATTACAAAATATAAGTAGTTGATTTACAAGATAAAATTTTTTTTAAATAAATGTACAAAATATGTTTGCCCTTATCCTTACTAATAGGGTCTGCAAATTTAGGGATCTTGTGTTATATGTTGTGATAACATAATTTATTTAATTATTAACTATGTAATATAAAATAAAAGAGTTTCACAAAAAATCCCATTACTTTCACAAACCGTATTAAAACCAGACATTAAACATACAACATAACAGCAGCCGTAGTTTATTTTAAATGAAAACTGGAGCACAATCCTCGAGAGGCCTCAGTGTGATCGCTTGAAAGTAGTTTCTCTTTCGATATTATATAAAGAGTGCAATTAGAAATAACTTAGAGCTGAGCGCCGAGTACGGAGTCAGTTAGGGTTCACTTCTTTTACTTTAACATGAAACTTAAATATAGCGCCAGAACGTAGTAGATCTGCCGATTATCGTTCGTAAAAAAGTTCATAAAAGTTGAACAGTTTCGTTACTTTGTTTTGATCTCATCAGATCCTGCCTAAATTCACATTAAATTACTCGTGATGTATCTCCATTCTAATATTAAAAGAGTCGAAATTGGTTAGCGTGTTATTGAGTTATTCGTCCAGTTGCCTTATGGATCTTATAATCTACCGAACCCTGTGTTGAAGGCGCCACACGCTGTTGGCCATGGCGCTTGTTTTTTTATTCGCAGCGCCATTTAACCCG
Source organism: Noctuana stator (assembly GCA_018231225.1). Lineage (NCBI taxonomy): Eukaryota > Metazoa > Arthropoda > Insecta > Lepidoptera > Hesperiidae > Noctuana > Noctuana stator. Next base: position 4,624 of record DWQK01003446.1, on the reverse strand, counting down.
TTCGTGCGACTGGAGAAAATGGCGGCGTGTAGTGCTGAATGGTTTTCAGATACTTGAGAAATGAAATTGAATTGCTCAATGTAGCTAAACGCCATTTGGGGTTAGTTTTTACGTGACTACTGCAAAATTACAAAAGTTTTAGTGTATTGAATTATGAACAGAACATTTTTATGTGTAAATGAGTAACAAAATTCTTTAGCAAGTCTTATTTCAGTGCACTAAAATATAGAATACAAAGTTCAAAAAAAAGGAATATCAGAATATTAAATCAACTTCAAAATTGAAAATAAGCTTAAGGAAGTAACTAATAATGAAATATAAAAGTGCCGCCACCGCTTTCAAAATAACAAAATGTGAGTTTTAAATTTGATTTAATTTTTTTCAATCACTTTTTTTGGGATACACTATACACTGATATTGATAAAAAATCAGACTTCAGGATAGTCAGATCTAATTGATAATTGTCTACAGAAACTGCTATTTTATTTTTATGTCATACGGTAATTATCCGCGCGGTGGTAATTATCCCGGTTGTGTTCTCCATATCAATTCAACGAAAAAAACTTGTCTTTTAACCAAATACAAAACACGAATACAAACAAACGCTCTACCCCCAAGCGAGCAGCAATCGAGCAACTAACTTAATAAACAGCGACGGTGCGCCGTTCAAACGACTAATCTGATCAGCACTTTCTATAAAACACATTATTTTAAAACCAGTTGCTTATTCTATTCAAACTGGCAGACTTAATCTAACTATTCAATGCTTTTCTAGCCTTTTAAGATGTTACAACAAAATTTAATAGTTCAGTTTAAAAGCAGCTAAAGATAAAACTCAATCCCAGTACGCACCTATCCCCCGAAGTTTCCTTCTTATTAAGAGGCTTCCATACGAAATTTTGTATTTACATTTAGGTCGGTTCAATGAGTGATTCGACAGGATGAGAGAATTCCACCGTGTACCCGCCTCTGTTATATTTTTACTTGTTGTTATATTATTATATTAATACATATATTGTGTATTGTACTTTTAATTTCAAAATTAGCTTCTCCTTTTCACATGCAATAAGACAAATATTACCCCCCCACCCAGCGTTTATTGATAATAATATTAATACTAATTTAATTATTAGATTGAAAGCTGGAACAGTTCAGTTCTGTAAATTTAGATTGAACGATTGTAACATACAGTTAGTAACATACAGTAGTTTAAAATACGCTTTAGGGTTGGTAAATAGGGAAAACACCTAAGTGGAATGGATAAGTAGCTTGCTTATACAGAAGGCGAGCTCTGAGTTTTCATTATGCATTCGTACTTGACGCGGGAAGTGGGGCATTGGGCCTTACCGTACCACCTATACAATCTATTGGGAACCATGTTTTCTTTTCAGGTTTTGTACTAACATTTACTGACATTGATAAAAAAAAAAGATGTCTATCCCGTATATTAAAGAGTTCTTCAAAAATATTTGTAATGGCCCTACACAAAACAAAGGTGAAGTCTAAATAGAATGTGTTATAGCTCATGTAGAGATGCTGAGTCGTCATTATGCGAGCGCAAGCGGGTTACTGGGGCATTCGGCTCTTCTTTCTAATGGAGACGGGTGCTGCGCTGTCTTGCTATACTACTGTGCACGTAAAGCGAGATGCGAGTATCTCTGCCAATATATACGCGATCCAATTGAAACATATAATTTATACCTAGATAGTAAAATTATATAAGTACTCGTAGTTAGGTTATTGGACGGATTTAGTTTTGTAGTTTCGGAACTCCTCAATATCCCTGATTATTAACCTCTGTGGTATATTGAATAATAAATCTTCCGAAACATAAATTAAAACGGAACAATAAATTCTGTGAAAAGCTATATGTTTTGAATTCGTTGTTCAGGAATACAAGTAGTTACCGGGCGACGTCTCAAGGACACAAAACAATGGGGTTGGCACGTGACGCCTCTAAGTTAATTCCTTGTGAAACACGGACGTGTTTACAAAATTTGGCTTAGAAATTCTTCTGCTATTCTCTAGATACAAAAAAACGAAAGGTTGTAAATTTGTGTTAATAATTCAAATGCATGCACATACTCGGAATACTTTGCGGTTTTGAGTATGTAAGACTAGAAATAAATGCTCTGAGCTTTGAGGCCAAATTTAATGTTAAGTAAGAAGGTAGGATGCAGAACTTTGTGCCAAGAATATTTGGAGAACACCCCTTAACACAAGAGAATAATAATTTTCAATGTTGACGACCATAAGCCACGTGCTCTAAGCGCTATATCATCTCGGCCGAGGAACGTAAGTAAGCGACTTAAGACAAAACCTCTCCAGCAAGCCTTCCGGAGCAATATGTGTGCCCTGGGAGCTTGGAACATGGCCAATGGATTTTTAAAACTACCTCCTGAGCTATAACTTAGAATTCCTGAGGGGTATTTCATTTCTCTTGTAGAACAGTATTGGGTTAACACGCCTAAAGTACCTACTGTTTTATTCAATTAAAAAAAACAGTTTTGTAATGTCTTTCATTAATAATTAATATACCTCTGCAAGGTAAAATTCGGTTCTCTATAATTGAATGGGTTTGAATATAAATGGCGATGGTCTCTTGAGCTGCATTAAGCTTTGGTTATAATATTTGTTACACGTAGATGTAATAAGATTGACTAAACGATACTCTTACGCATGTGCATGAACGCCACTTATTACTAATTTATTGTTACGAGTAATATGTTCACTTCTTGTTAAGTGATTACTGCTACCCATGTAAAAAAGTCTTATTTGAAAACATTCTCTATATAATAACGCCTCTGTGTTCTTTTAGCGAAGAAGTGATTGCCGTTAGGGGACGTAACTATTTACCTTTATTTACCTTTTTTAGTTTCGAATTTGTTCCTAAAATTTGTAAGTTTAACGAACTAAAATATTACGTACAGGGGGTTCGCGAGAAACGATAATTGCGAGTTCGTATCGCGTCGCGTTCTTTGCGAACCCGCTACATCATTGTACTTGGTACCAAACACTTTGTGAATGTAATATTTATCTTAAATAAGTTGTAATGCAATGGTATGAAAAAAAAAGTTTGATTACGGCTGGCTTTTACGATAGATATAAGGAAATATATAGGTACCAAAATTTTTTCTTCTTTTATTATTCTTGCCACTTATGTCTAAATCTGAGAATTATCTTCCTGTTGACTCATGTTTATGCGAACTTAACACATGGGTTCTTCAAAAAAATGTTCAATTCTTCAAAAAAAAAAAAAACGTTACAAGAGTTTTTTGAAGATGTCAACGAATTGGCGACTCTTTTGGTGTAGACCAACGATAGGACAGTAAAAATTAGTTACTGTTGAAAACAATGATGAAACAAAGAAAGATCCAAACAGAACGAACTGCGGGTGTCGACTCAGCGGCCGGCGCTCGCGCGTTACTAACGTTTAGGAATTTACAATTAAACATTTCCACTTCACCGGCCGCAACACCGATACCGACGACCGAATAGCACCTTTCTACTGCAATTTAAGTAAATAAATGAGATACAATTATTTTTAAATGTCTTCAAAGAAGAAGTTGATCAATTTTCATTTCTTTATGTAATAAATAAATATTTTATGTAAATGAAACACAGAATTTCAAATCTAGAGAAATTTAAATAAAATTATTGATATGCATGAAATTTATGGTTTCGTTATTTGAATTGATATCTTTTTAGGCAAAAAATATATCTCATATAAAATGGTGTTGGCTGAAACGTACACAAAGCCTGCCAAATTTTCCTACAAATGGAAAGTAATTGACGCGTTGATGATTTTCCCGACGCTGCGCTGTTTTATTTGCATGCGTGTCGGGAAACAAAAGAACCGTCAGTATAGATGCTCGACGCCCTCCACGTTCTGTGCTGCTTGTAAATACGTTACGTAGAATTTATACAAACGTCGCGTCTACTCGTTATTTTGACACATTTTAAATCGACGCCCGCATTTTATAACATCACAATAGTTGCCGTTGTAGAAGAGTCGTTTATTCCATAGATTCCTCTCGGCAGATTAGTACCAATTCGCCTCGTGTGTGTCAGGGATTGTTCTCGTAGGGGTTGGATATTGATAGCGTGAAATTTGGCTGCTGCAGAGTTGTCTGTAGCTATTCGCCGCATAAACATTACTCATTCTATCAGTCACTTGCTTTGCGATGAAGGAAAACTTGGCAAAATCCTGCGCAGGAGGGTTCTCTTTAACTTTTACAGAGTCGAGAACTTACCTAGCGTATACTATGATCTCATTCCAATTAAGCCTAAGTTCTAAAGAATGGTAAAAAGCTTATATAACTAAAGGTATTGTTCATGTTTATAAGCGACGGAGATGGTTAATGAATTACTCTACGTATTTGCTAAACTTCATTGATAAAACAATCCTTATGGTTAAGAGACTCGTGTCCGGCTGTTAAAGCGCTACTACGAGTAGGTGTGGGAAGAGACCCATACCCTTAGTGAACCATACCACAATGTACGACTGTATAACAGCAGTTTATCCAAATAACGTTGTGCCGTTAGCGGGCCCTTGGGTTCTAAACCCACTTAATGTGGAGGTAAATAAAACCCAAGGTAAGCGACAACAGGTATAATTTAAAAT
>DWQK01003445.1:0-11560 GCA_018231225.1 Noctuana stator | reverse complement strand
ATACAAATAAATAGAGAGAGTTATGTTAGCGCCACTCCAGCGCTGCAAAGGTTCGCAAATAAGGCGAAACTTCATGATTGTCCAATGTAAAATGGACTCATTTGTAACGACGTTGGTTTTCATTTACATTGCGTACGTGAGGATGGTATGCGACGTCACCAGTTGAGTATTTACACACGGCAGGGTCGACGACCTGTGCATCTCCGCTGTCGTGAGCGACCACCGTGATTGCTTATCGTTAGTTATTAATAGCCCACAACAACAATATGGGTGCCTATTACATACCTCATTATGTTTTTGATTCTAAATCACGATAGATCAATTAAATTTGTATTGTTAAATAATTGATTCGCCGTTAATAATGTGTCGTGCCTTGAAGCACTTCCTATTTGAACGTATAATAACTGTACTTTTAAAAGTATTAATAAGTAGAAATAATAAAGTATAATACAAGCACTCTTCCCCGTCAGTAATATAATAGATTTCCTTTTCAGGTTTATCTTTTAAACGCCAGTAAAATAAACCATTTTTAAAATTTTTATATTTAAATTAAGAGTAACTAACCTTCGCTTAACAATAATTGTTATTTCTAAACATTAAAACTTAGTAATATATTGTTCGACCTTATGCCAAAAAAACTTAAATGGGTCATGGTAGAGAGGTGGCACGTATAATACCAACTTATACGTAACATGCGTTGCTTCACCGCTTGCGTCAGATAGCACGTCGCGGGGTGTCTTCCTCGCCAGAAGACATCTTCGAACTATCACCAACTAAGCTTCACATGAATAAGGATTTAGCGTAATAAATATCCTGAGTAGGTTTATATCTATGTCATTTTATGACATCTGCAATATTACCATGTTGTATTATATTTAATTATTTACAGTGACTTCACATTAACATAAAAAATTCTTAATAAAATAACAGGATATTGGAAGCTAATTTCAGAGAATGTACAGGCAATTAAATTATACAGGAGTACAACATTATAAGGATAATAATATTTGAACACGACAGTTACGTACAAAAGAATTCATTCGTTGAAAAACTAATACAAACAATGAGATTTTGTTTAAAAATGTGAAAGTATTCACTTCCGAACCAACGACGTAATATTTCTCTTAAATGTTAGATATCTTGTTAAATATTTATTACAATAGTAACCAAGAACTGTGTTGATATGTTCGTTAGATTTTTGATATAGACCTTTCTTATTTGGCAGCTTTAAATTTATCTTATAATTGAAAGGTGATAATTACATATATGTGATACTGGAAGCAACTCGAAGCTGTGCTATGATTCAAAACAAATGGATGTAATGTAATTTTAGTTTATAATAGATAATTATAATGGCAGAGGTTCTCTTACACAACTTAAAAAGCAACTGCATCCCAATCATAAACTTTATACAGGTTTTATAACCAAATTACGGAGAATATTTAGGAGAATTGTTATGGTTGAATATTAATTAAAAGTTATTGCATATTCAAAGCAGATATTACCTCCATAGTTCACTAAGTCCCACTTGATCGCAATAAATAATTTTACGCCTTCTCATCGACAAAGGGCACTCCTTGGCAGGTGGCCGGCAACGGACGATTTTATTATTATAGATGATACTAATATTTTTGCTTTATCGGTATTGTCAGAACATATGGCAATTTTTTAGAACTTAATAGCGTCGGTCTCACATTTAATAAATAGCTAGCAGTCGTTCCGTCTCTTCTTGACGAATATCTCATAATTGGCCATGCTAATACCAGAAAATTATGAGTGTAATGTAATCGTAGAATATAAATGTGAAGGTCGGAGCGCGTCAAACTTATCAAACACTGCCAGTCAGAGGCTGGTGTGCCGGTGGCATGCTAAGCACCTGTCGAAACACATCATTATCCAATTGCTGACAGGGAAACGCGTATTGCACTATCGGACAGAGGTAATGCGAATATGAGTTGAACATCAGACGGCAACACCATTTGTTTTTGTAAGCATTTGATTATTTATATTTGAAAAAAAAAACCGGAAAACGGATACTTTAATTTTATTTATATGTTTATTGTTATTTGGTATGGTAAGTTTTAGTTCGTTTTAATGATGGCACATGAAAACAAACATCTTTTGTATTGGAAGTTGTAATTGTAACATGTCTATCTAAAAATTATTAAAACAATAATCATAATAATAAGATAGATCGATATACTTTTTTGTTTCATTTTGATTCGTACTAGAATTGTCACTTTTGATATTTTTAATAAATGCCTCGTCATTGTTAGCAGAAAACTAATCGTTAGCTAGCAATAGGTATCTGGAAAGTAGCCAAAGCATTGACCTTGGTACCCTTTTCCTCGATGCGTTACTACCTGCTGCGAACGAGTAGCATTTTTGTATATGAAACCAATTTAAATTTATCTAAAATTTAATTTAAAAAAGACTTGAATATAGAGACAGAATTTCTCCATTGAATTGGATTTAAAAAATTGTGCCCTTTTTTACCGACTTCAAAAAGGAGAAGGTTATATGTTCGGCTATATGTGTGTATTCGTTTATTTGTTATTTCAGTGAATATGTTTTTTTTTTAATATTTCGCCGCTGAATAAACTCCCGGGAAGATATTTCAATTGATAGGCACTTTAGAGATTGCCAAGCATTATTGTATTGATTAATTTATATATTGAAATAATTTAATTTAATTTGGTTAAAATTTTGCAACTAAAAATGTTTCGTTTGTAAAAATCTAACCGTAATTCATCGAATTACGTTATTTCTGCAGCTGCAACTTAACTACATTAAACAGACTTGAGCAAAATCGATATTGTATTAAGATGGAGATCAAATGATTGGAAACCAAATTCCAAGGTTGTTTTTTTTTTTGGGTCGGCAATTATAAAATAGTGCAGGCTTTCTGCACACGGTGGGGTCGATGGAAAGTGTTCACTGAAGCGTGTCGCGAGTATATACCCGAAGCTTGCGACACTGATCAAAGGTCGGAGTAAAACAATTAATATAACACAAATTAAAACCCATCTCCTTACATAAAAGAACACGTTTGTATTACACTCAGATTACGTTCTGAATAACGTGGGTATTAAAATCGTTAACCTAATTAATAACAAATTTTACGAGCTGATAGTCAAGATAAATAATCTTAATAAAATTTCATAAAATATTTGCTATTATTTAGTAAGAGCACACATAAAGGTGGAATGAAGCGAGCGTTCTATTTCATTAACGGTCATAATTAATAATAAATATTATTGCACGTTTATAGCGAACGTTAAGACTGTTAATATAAGGTTGCTCGTAGAGAAATAAGAGTTTACTATACTAGTTTATGATATAGCAGATGGTCTTAACTAGATTCAATTAGATATGTTGTATAACATTTAAAATCAAATGCCTGTATACGCCGTGATCAGACTGCTAAAAGCTGCGTGCTTTGTACCTTTGTACCAGTTGGTACTATTAGTAAAGGTCAATCTAGTTATAAATGTAAGTGATACGTATTTAACATAATCATCTTGAGGAAAATAGTCTTTTCTAATCAAGAGAATGTTTTTGTATATAGAACAGAATGAGCCAAAGAAATTGATGTAATTTTAATAAGTCTTCATCTATGACACGTCGTGACTGGTACTTGATGTAAAAGTGATTACTAAGCGTAATTTAATATTATATTAAACCTTTAAGGAAAATGTTCGCGTTATTAAAATATTATGACTGGCACGTCATAAAGTTCCTTGGATTGATACAATGTTTGACAACGTTTTTTCTTGAATTTTTACGTTGTTTTTAAGTTTGCTAAAAACTAAGTTCGCTTTAACAAATGTCGCTTAGCCAGTTAGGAAATAATCGTTTATTTTTGGACATACTGCGTAATGTATTGAGTATAAGTTCGTATTATGCATTACAAATAAGATAGGGGAAAGCAAACTGTCGTGTATGCCTACGTAATTCGTGAGCGAAATACCTACTCGTATGTGCTAAATGTTTAATGAGGGTTACTTTCCGTATCTACTTTTTAGTAATCCTGTCGGCGTAATTTTAGAGTTCAATAATATAAAATCAATATTATAAAAGATTTGAATAAAGACAAATTTCGTATTAGGAATTAATAGAAAATGAATTTAACGGTTCTCACTAGCGTCAGAATGTTATATTTTGGTTATATTATGTATCTATCAAATAAAGCATAATATATTTACCGAAGAAGTAGCAAACTTTCATGGTGGTCACCTGATATTAGTTGATTGCTCAAATAAATCGCCATTTTGTCTTAAACACCTATACTCGCGTACCTACTCATTAAATCGCTATCTGAGATTGTACCTTCTTTTAAAGTCTGCTTGCGTCCACAACATTTTGCGTAAAACTCAATATTAACTGCTTCGTGGTAAAACGTGGTAAAACATTGTGTTTATGTAGGAATAACATAAAACTAATGTTGATACAGAATAACAAGTTTTGCTATTGGAAATCGGTGTAAGTGGAAATATTAAAATTGTAAGAAAAGTTGCGTATACCAAAAAGGCGTTGACAATAATTATAGTGTCTGAAATACACTAAGTACTTATTCCTCTTTCATTTCATACGACGAAGTGATGTTTTATATTAACTAATACTCAAAATTAAATTTTATGTTTTCAAAGTTCTATTGAATGTCTTATTGTGTCGTGTCCTGCATAATTTCTATTTAGAAACTTAGTGACAGCGGTGATATATGTCTGTGTTAAGAAACACGTGTCCACCATAACTTAAACCAGTTCTATGATCCGATTGGAAGTTGGCCATACTTATCACTTGCTCACCGACTGGCCCCGTGACCACTCACCGCCGGAAAATTAACTTCCACTTTCGTCACCTCATTTATAACACACGTTACAGAGTTAACGAAATCGAATAACGCTTGCCTTCCTATAAGTTTACACGAACAATACACCGACTAATATTAAACAACTTACTTGGATTTGAAGTCAACCGATGTGGTTAATCCAAGGTAACTTAAGCACTTAGTAAATAGTCTAGTAGTCAAAATAACTTACGTTCAAATGAGCGTAACATCCAAAACTTTCAATATAAGAACTGTAAAATATTTAACGTCTCATTAACGTTATTGGACTTTTAGAACGTCATGAAAATTGATCACAATGTCTCAATAAATAACACTATTCAGCAATTAAATGCATAAGTTAAACGTTCGAAGGTCACGGTTTCGGAAAATGACACCAACTGAAATTTCGACGCTCGAAAAAACCGATATAGAAGTATGTAGTGTCGCGCGGTTGGCAAAACTGACGTACGCAGCGCGCAAGCGCCGCCAAGGTATTGTTAAAAGTTACTTTTACTTACGAGACTTGCTGCTCTAGGTGGTACGGTTGTGAGACCTCGCGTTCGTCGTTTTGCTACTCCACTCTTGCGCTCGCGAAAGAGAAAAACTGAGGTCTTGTTTTTCGCTAGCCATGCGCGCGTTAGAAAATGTGTTTAGACGCTATGCTAAGTAAGGATATTTGTGCAAGATTGAGGCAAATTATTACTATGCAAAGTATCGGTTACGGTTCAATGAAATTTTAGGTGAGTATTGCCTTACTTCCTCGCGTAGAATGGCAAGCACAAGAAATTGAAAATAGACCGTTGCGACACTTGCGAAGTTGATGTCGATTGTTGAGCGTAATTGTTTTTTTTTTAATTAATTTATAATCTAATGAATATGAAATATTTATTTAAAATACCTAGTAAAAGGAATTTCACTGTTCCTTTTCAATCATGTACTAGGTATGTGACGTACAAGGGCGTTATGAATTTGTATATGTAACGTATCGTAAGTAAATGTGAATGTCAATAAAAATAAGTATGTGTAATATGAATTATTTATTCAGGAATGTTATAATCATTTGTAATAGCAAATACTGCAACATCCGCTTTGTTAGGTATGCGGAGCTACCTCGAAATAGATGGCATTTTTTTCTACTAACAGCATCAATATGGTTATTATAAAAACCTAATCTATCATAATTAATGCAACATATCTGACTACTTTATGAAGATTGCGTCAAAACAGCAAACGTTATTTTGCATTCGCCATTTATATAATACGGTAAGAATCCTTTATATAATATGGTTTGCATAGATTAGCATTTCTACATCATTAAATAATGTAATGTTCTATATATGTTCAGACATATGTAAGTCAGAGTCCTCAGATATATTTAAGACAGAAAGTTTATCAGACCTAAAACACATTTTCTATTCTTTCAAGCATAAAGAAATTTTTGTAATCGACGAAACATTGACGATAGAATAAAATGTCTAAATAATAAAATTAATTACATTTGAATGTTATGAATTATATGTATTTTAATTTAATGACTATAAAAATAGGTAGATGGAATTACTGAAGATGTTTGTGCTAATGGGAACTCATCCTAATTAGATCCACCAAAAAAGTAAAAGTAAAACAATGTTGTGGTGTTTCTCATGGTAGACAACTTTTCAAATTCTAAGTTAAAATAACTCTCTTTTTACTATACTTTAAAGAAGATATTAGAAAATTAAAAACACAGTCGGAATATATTATAATTTATAACAGATGCTTAACTAGTTTATTTAGTACTCTACTTTTATAAAGGATATTATGCACAGTTAAGAAACAGGCTGCAGCCTGGGCAAAGACCTGCTTTGTCTATACGGGGATATGGAGCATGACTCAGTACTCGGTTTGGTGGACATAGATAATGGATCTCATTAAAACAAGATATCTGAATTTGTAATTTTGTTATACAACATTTATTTATGACGTCAACTTTCTGCGTTATGATATAATAAGAAAAATGTCTTGGACTTATTTTTATGTGTTTATAAAACTATATATAACTGTATTATATTTTTAGATGGTTTTTTTCATCATTAAGCTACACTTCATTTGGCAAAGTGGATATCATGTTTGTGATTCTGAGATTAAACTGCGGTTAAAACCCTGCGGTGGTTGAAACAATTATAAGAATTTTCTCACAGCTGTTCTCCAAATAGGACTCCGGATATGTAGAGCAAGCAAAGTTAGTATTCCTTTCAACTAGTCCCTTCGCTAGAGATTCAATTAAAGTTCTGACAGTGCGGTTTTAGTTGCAACCATGGTTCAAAGGCTCGAGAAAGCTGTGGAAAATTCTCAAGCATGTATTTATTTTTTTAACGATGTTTTTTATCACTGTAGCAAGAAATAATTATAATCCATTTATAATACACAGCGGGGATCGAATAAGGACCCACTGAAACGGTAGACCGTGTTTTAAGCACTAGGTCATTTATTTTTCTTTATGTATCACCTTAATCTAAGATTAATCTAAGATCTAAGGTTTACTTCAATGCCAGATAAGATGTCAATCTCTTTCAGTCAATCTTGAGTGATAGTAAGATTTTACTATCACTCAAGATATACTACTGTATTTTATTGTATTAAGTTACTATTCCATATCTATTATCATTTTTCTAAACAGCATACCATGAAGAAATAAACATTGTGAAGGTTTTTCAAGTGCTTGCATAAATAACATTGTCAAGTGATAGTAGTAAGTAAAATTTAAGTCGTGCTGGTCATGGCCTCGTGCTGCTCCAAATAATCTGATTTAGTTCAGCCACATAGATTAGGAAACCATTATTGGACTGATTAACGATTTCATTGATGACATTTCAAGGTTAGGTAGCTTATTAATTCTATAGACTTTTTCGTTAAATTTTATCACATACTTGACATTTATTGGAACGCGTTTCACCGCGAATTCTGATTTTTTTATCATAATTGTGTAGCAGACAAGCGTGTAGGCTACCTGATTTTAAATGACCACTGCAACCCATGGACATACACGTAAAATCTCAAATAGAATTGCTGTCCTATTTGAGGTCGTACGTAGACGCAGAGCTACTCCTATGAGGTTCGATCTACGTGTCAAATAAAATTTTCTCCAGTATTTCCCCTTCCAAACAGAAACAATAGAACTTGCTTGAGTAGTTGCGCCGCACACATACCTACATATACGTAAATTAGCAAATTAGCAAGCAGGATACTTATCTGGATGTTAAGTTGTGTCAACCTTTAGGCAAATGTTCTATAAATCCCCTAATACCTACATCTCAATGCTAGCCCTGACATTTCGTGGTATTTCTATGAACGCAAATATTTAAAGTTGAAAGCAAGACGTCAGCACTCGCTTGGGGTGTGTCATACAGGATTCCTTACCTTAAATCTCACGTTATTTTTGGGCTTTCTCATAATATGTCGATTGTGACATTGGAATGTTGTGCAGTGTATCAGATCGTGATGCAACGAATAACTGGTTTTATGAAGACGAATATTTTCTCATATTAAATACCTATGAAAGGAGCGTGTGGGCTACCTCCCGTAGAAAACCTTATTCTGGAGTTCTACATCAAAGGAAATAAAACGAATGGGCTAACTGCTGGTACGACCGACAGCATAGATTTAGCTAATTCGTCAATCTCAGATTTCTACACACTTCAAAAAGGAGATTCACTTTTTTATTTAAGGAGAATGTAATATAATATGTATATTACTACTGTAAAAACCTTGAAACTATATAATATAAAACTTGAAATAATCGTAAGTATTCTTAAAATACAAAAGGGCAAGATTTTTTAATTTTAAATGTTGATTAAAAATTTTAAACCCATTTCAAATTTTACACAAAGTATAAATATTAAATAAATTATAAAAAAATAAATTTATCTAGTCAATTGTTATTATAGAGTGTAAATTAATATATGGCCATGTTTGCTTTATTCAATTAACCTAGATAATAATGTGTTGTACAGTGTGGTAAACTTTAATTAAATATTAATTTAATTATTTACTCAGGCACGTGGTATTTATGAAAGTTGTTTAATGTCTTAGAAATGTGACCAGTCACACCAGTCTTTTTTACATTAATTGTTAGCTTAGACTCTTATGAATATGAAAAATGTAAATTAACATATTGTTATGCTTAAGGCGACAATATATTAGATACACGTTTTTCGATCTTTTTAACGATGAAGACGTTTTATCATCGTAACTTCATTCAGATATAAATGTTAATTTGCATGCAAATTAAAGTTAATTACCACCTGTATTTACGGGAAAATATTTGCTTCTCGCTTTAGACGTACAAGTGACAATTTAAACTTGAATAAAACCACAAGTCAGTGAAATTAAAATATGCAGTCCCAAAACAAAATAAATAAAACAGGAAGAAATAGATACCAAAGATGTTATACTAAGTAATTTAGAGACGTTCATTGAGAAACACAAACAACAAAGTATTGACAAATACACATACTAATACTTAGATTAAGTGGTAAGTAATGCATCTAAATGATATGTTAAAAGCTTGTGGTAAAATTTTAATAAGATTGAAATTTAATTCACACTGGACTCTAGATATGCTAGGGTGACAACTGTTACTTCTTATTTCAATATTTTAGTTGTTTTCAGTTTATTTGCTTCTGTATTTGTCCGTCTTGTAGACTTATCAATTTGAACGGTCATAATTTTATATACTTATAGTTGTAATATACTTACAGTAATTTCAAGTGCCTAAAGATCAAATGTCTAAGGAATTCTAATATTTATTCTGTATACATAAAGTATTTGATTAATATATTATGTTGAATTAATTATAAAGTTTAATTTAATGTTACTTAGCCATACATTTAATTAATTAAAAGGTGAGGTAGCTCCATTATTACGCATTACATTATAAATCTGAGTCTATAAACAATATTTTATCTAAAACGTATTAAAACAAATTAATTGCCACCATATAAATTCAATATTTTTGTTAAAATCAAATTTTAATGTTGATCTGTAATCTTTATTTATTGAAACTAATTGCTCTCCACACTGATTTTTATTTTTTTTCTCTTTTTGTGTAAGCTGGAATGTGGCTTGTGTTATGAATATCTCTAAAATTCCAGTCACTTATAAAATACAAATACTTAGCAATAGAAATAAAGTTACAAGAATCAGGCGGTATTAAATTAAATCGGAAGTCTATAATTGTTATGAATAATCGATATGATTTCATATCCATACTGAATCGAGTTTAATGGAATTATAGAACGGGTTTGAAGACATTTTGTATTTGTACAACTAAATTGGTTTTTAAATGCATTAGAATACATAATTATAAAAATGCAAATATTGTAAGTAAGTCATTACCCGCTTTGCTTAAGCGATCACCTAAAGGTTACCACAATTTCAAGCCCCGTCTTTATATTACAGAATGATCGTCGAGCAAATAATATGGAGATATCGTCAGTAACAATGTTTTAACCGTGACATTATTATTCCACACGTTTACTATATTTTATTGCCGTATATTATATTGACATTTCGACTGTAACCGGAGTCGAGCCGGTCAACGCGACTCGCGAAATATTATGTGAACATGCAGTGAACGTCAAGGTCGAGGAGTAGAGTTTCTTTTCAATTTTAATCTATATTCATTAAATTAACATGTCCGATTGTAGCTTTTACCTATCATTAAAGACTTAGTGATAAGTACGCAGCGATAGATTTAACTTTTTGAGCTTTTCTGAGTTTTCTAGCCTACTCTTAAGCTCTGTTAGACCCAGGTGAAATCCTTGTTTAAGAGTTCGGATTTTTTCTGTCATTTTACACACACGACAAGGAGTGCATAAAGTTGTGTAAATCACTAAAGGACTCCAATAACTCCAAGTAAAAACTCTTCGATATATATAGGAAAAGCTTTCTTATTGGCTATAAAGGTCTACAATAAAATTCTCAATGAAATAAGGCCAATAAAGGATACCCGTGCTTTTAAACATAAATTAGGTTCTCATTTGACAAGGAAAAGCTATTAGGTACATCATAGAAAAATTTCTAAGTGAAATGAATTAGAATTAACTAATGAAGACTTTGATAATATTTTACTAATGAGATAAAGATTTTATTACTGAGTCATTTAAAATTTTATTAAATTACCTTTTTTTTTTAATTTTTCGCCATTCTTAATTTGTATGCCAAAATTTGCAGAGTTAGTACGCTGCTTATTCATTGTAACATCATCTTACTAAAAATAATGATAATGATTTTGTTTTTCATATTACAGTTTAAGATTTACCGATTCATGTAGTAAAATTATAAACAATGTTTATATATGGCTGAAAACAGTGGTACTTAAAATACAAGTTCGAATTTTTCAAGGGTCAGCGGAGTACGTAACTAATAACGTAATGGTCACCAGCTATAACATAATATCTTCCTCCCATTTTTAACAACATTATGCGTTAATCGCATTGTATTTTTTTTTATTTATTGTATTTATTTTTTTGTATTTTTGAAGTCATAAATATAGTAATAAATAAATTTGTGATTTCGATAAATAATAAAACTGTTTCTAATATCTAATATGATAATAGTAGATAAAGTCACGTACAAAAGTTATCTGGTACAACTACTTAGGTACCTACCTATCCTACTAATATTATAAATGCGAAAGTTTGTATGTTTGTTTGTTTGTTACTTTTTCACGCAAAAACTGCTGAACCG
>DWQK01003444.1:0-11564 GCA_018231225.1 Noctuana stator | reverse complement strand
TTCTATTTCTCTTGGGAGATAGCAATCTGTCCTCTTCCATATTTTCGACTTTAGTTAATTGACTATTCGTTCTATTTCTCGTAGAAGATACCAACCTATCCTCTTCCATATTTTCGACTTTTTGTCTTTTCCTCTGCTCTTGTTGCAACTTTTCCAACTCTTTCAACTCCTTGTAAGCTGTTTCTAGCATTCTCTTCTTCCATTCATCATAAGGCTCCATCTGAGCTTCAAGAGAAATTTCTTCCTTCCGATACATCCCAATTTCAGTTTTTTCTGAATCATCTGTAAAATTATCATTCAGAAAAACGTGTCAAATGTTTTCAGATAGTTCATAGGGCAGAATTCAAGGATCTATATAATTACATGTATTAACATTAATTATGAATGATGTCTACAACCTAATCTAAGCAATTTCAATTAAAAAGATCCCAACATACTAATAACTTCCCTTTTTTTTTTTTGAAATTGGTTAAAATGAATTCCACCAATGGAATCAATAAAGGGGATCAATAACCCCCTCTGGGTTTAATTATACATGTAATTTTAATTCAAATTGAAACCATGACCACTCACAGTCATAATATAAGTGTCGATATTAATTCATCTTATATGAAAGTCTAATATTAACTACGACTACAAGTATTGAAATCAAACATGTTTACCGTTAACGGCAACTTTAGCAGGCCGGCCGCGTTTCTTCTTGGCTACAGCAAAGTTTTCGTCGACAAATTTAGTCCATTCTGCCTCTAGTTTAGTCCATTGCCCTGGCTTTAGTCTCGACTTCTCTGTCAACTTGCCCTTTGAAATTTTAACTTTATTTATCCTGGAACGAAGGAATTATGGAATGATTTAATATCTTTGTCAGACCTTAGATGGCAACACTATATTACAAAATCATTTATTTTTACAAATGTAGGTAGATATAAAGGTGTTATGAGAGCATTTAGTGCATATCATATTTATTTATAAAAATAAAGTTAATAAAATTACAGTCTACCAGTATATAAAACTAATCATAATTAAAAATAATTTAGTAAATAATATACTTATTTACTTAACAATTAGGTGAACACACTACTTATATGCGTTAAAAACCTTTTATTGCGCTTAAGGCGCCGCAAAAAATCATGCAAGCTATATTTAATAGTTACTGCAACACACAGTCATATCCCAGACAATACCACAGTCCTATCAATAATATATAGTAATAAAATATTTATAATAAAATTAATTTCAGTATATTTACCTACAAGCTTGATAAACAGCCATAAAAACATATTGGGGTAGATTCAAGTTGATTTCCTGAAATGTTGAAAAATTATCAATTTATCAATCAATTTGTTAATCAGCAAGAAAATAAGGATAAATAGTTATGTTATCTAAGCTGTCCTCTCTCTCTTTAGTAATATTGAATACTAGCTGTGCCCCCCGGTTTCAAACGCATTAAGAATTGCAACGTAACACTTGATAAACTATATATAGCCTTCCTCAATAAATGAACTATCTTACAGTAAAAGATTTTTTCAAATTGGTCCAGTAGCTCCCGAGATTAGCACATTCAAACAAACAATTAAACAAACAAACTATTTAGCTTTATATTATTAGTATTGACAAGAAAGTGTTGCCAGTAGTACTATGATAATTACCATCGCCAAAGAAAAAACCACCTTAAATATTGTTAATTACTGACCATTTTTGCTCGTTTCTGGTACTCTTGTAGTATATTCTCAGCTAGCTCCTGAACACTGCCACATTGTAACATAACACACAGTCCAGGGACGTTCAACCTGTCACTGTTTATTTCCAATAAATTCTCGACTACCTTCCTGCAGTTTGTGTATGCAGACGACTTCAAGCCAGAGTATTTGATTGCTGTTTTCTGAAATTTAAAAATTAATAGTATAAAAATTTATAAACTAGTAAATAGAAAATGATAAATTTTGATGGGACAATAGTTGTTCTAAGTTTTTAGGATTCATAACTATTCAAACTGATCTATAACTGAGCCAGGCTTATATGACTAAGGTCTAAGTAATTTTTAAAACATTTAGGTATGATCTATTAATTATTATTCAGCAGCTTCATGATGTAACTTTTTATTAACGGCATACATACTCAGTATGGCCTATTTATACCCACAGTAGATATTATTCTAGAAAAATCCAGAAGAAATTTGGAATGCTAGAATTTTGGGGCTAAAAAATTATTAACCTATCAATTTGTAAGTTGACTCACAGTATCCAATTCTACCCCTACTATGAACGCAGCTAGATCCAAGCATATAACTACTTTGCTGGTGTCTGTCATGTTGTTGCCAGCCACAGATTTTGTTTGCAGCAACCGCTCAAATTCTGCTGCTTTTCTGTAATAAAAATAATATTTTACTGATGTTATAATTATAGTTTGAGACATGGCTTATCGACTTAGAATTAACTAAACCTTTCAATTCCAATATTTCTTTCTTCCAGCCTTTTAAAACCTGACTTTACTATATCTACCCACTACATAATAAATTTTTATAATGTTGAACCTAACCCACAACAAATAATCTCACTTGGAACCATAGTGCATTGCCAAACAATGTAAATTTAAAAAAATTAGGTGACGTCAACTTTCGTAATTGAAACAACAGGTGGTTTTGAAAATAATAAATGTAGGATGTCGCTCATAGGATTTTAACTAACTCTACAAGTTCTGCAACTAATAGGGAAGATTGTAAATAAATTTCTCCATGACAACTAGGATAACACAATATAGAACGGTTTATTTGTTAAAAAAATGTTTACTAAAAACACAAATACCTTAAAACTTTTTCTTGGTCGCCCAAGCCTAGCTTAGACGCTATAAGCTGAAGGGTCTTATTGTGTGTAGTCATTATTTTATAAATATAATATACAGATCTACAGAAAAGTGTACTGAAACTGTTGATTTCACTTCACTTTTATTTTGATAATAATATATAAAATAAACACCCAAAAACTAACGAGAAATGTCGGCAATAAAAACAATAAAAAACCGCGAAATTTACAATGAGAAAAAATTGTTATTGACATTTGACATATCAAGACAGCAGCTGAGCTGTTTTTGTGTCACAGACTGCACATAGGTCGCAGGTTAATATTATACGATGTCCTGCCCGTCTAGTCATGTCCATAAAGTCCATAAAGTCTGTGGTCCAGGCAAATGCTTGTCTATGCTCTGTTTGCATTCTATTTTATTTTAATATTGCCAATGCCAAAATTAAAACTTAATGCACTAATTCTATTTTAGAAAAATTAGAAATTGCTATCATCTATTTAGAAGAGAATAATAGTGTTGCATATATGAATTTACATGATTTCAAACTGCATGCAACATTAAATCTGCATATCAATAAAGTTCATCTTACGTTTTTGCTTATGAAATAAAAAACATTTATATATTTACTATGGTCATATTTATTTTCTGCTTCAACTTTTATTTTAACAAAATTTAATTTAATTTGTGGTAAATTAAAGAAATTGCTGATGAAATCATTGCATTTAGAATGTTTTTATTTATTAATAAACAAATAAAATTTGGCCACGCCCCTTTCGCTCAGCTGGAGTTGCAACGATAAAACTCCTTGTCGGGTTAACACACAGAAGGCGACATGTTGATTTTTTCTGTAGGTTCTGTGAAGCCGATACGGATCGCTGTCATTGCTACAAAAATGTCTTTGTAGTTATCAGGGTGTAGGTCATTTAATTCTAGTCTTAATAACTAATCCGTGCTAAATTTCGTATGTTAAATTCGTTGTAGACTGAAAGAAGAGGATCCAAACCACCCGAATTAGGGGTGTGTATGCAGTGATATTCGACCGATTTAGATTTGTATCAAAATAATCCGAAGCTATTTATAAATATTATTTTCTCATCTTTTACTTATGTTCAAACGTTAATAGTAGCGTCTGGTCTATAATTAACCCGTGAAAGTTTATAAATATTACAGAATTTCATGGTGGATTCATTAGATGAGTCGGGTCATTATTTTTGAAGGTTGCCATTTTTTCGTGAGATATATTCATGTGTTGTGAACTGTGGTGATACTGGGCGTGATCAGGGTCCGGAGGTGTTGTTTTCGGAGCTGGTGGTGTATAAAACGAGTCGTATATCGCTCCAATCATCGAGTCACGAACTCCCGAAAACTCTGATCTCGCCAGTGCCTGTCATTTGTCGGAGTGAATTCACAATACTTGTCAACGATACGTCTGTGACTTCGTGAATACGTGCAGTGTTTTTGAAAATAGTGAAATAAAGTGTGGTGGTTTCAGGTAGAGATGCAAGTAGTGTCAGTTTGGTGGAGGTAAAAAGGGTGGTAGTGTGATAATGTGGTCGCAGTGATCGAGAGCACCACGGCATCGTCAGCGGCAGGCGGCGCGCGGGGAGCCGAGTCTCCTTCGCAGGCCAACCAGGACACCGTGGATAACGCAACACCCACCTGCTGGTGAGTACTATACATCTACACTACCTAATGTATAGTTTACATAAAATGATTCAGCACATCAACTTCTGTATCCTACATACAACAGTGATATTCCTAAAGTGGTATATACCAAGTTCTGTATGTCAAATTTATCAGCACTTTTAACTAGGCCATGTACTAGGGGCCTATAATTATCCATATCAATAATTATTTTGAAATATATGGGTACTTAATTTATTATTTTTATGATTTTATATTTCGAGTTATATTTATGATGAAGAAGGAATATCAATGCATAAACACTTATTATATTTAGTGTTAAAAAATTGAATGGAGAATCATTGATTTTATTAATTAATCTACAACAAATGATTTTAAATGCAAGTTAGTTTACTATCAATCACATCGGTGAGAAGGTAAGTATTTATCATACAGATAATTTTTGTAACCTATATTGGGGTTTCACCTGTGTCAGACTGCCCATACAATGTAAGGTTTCATTCGTTTCTGCTATGAAATTATGATAGTTATTATAGTAGTTATCATAAAAAGATCAACTTGTTGTGTTAGTAGGTCTGTGTCGGTATTGTCTGAATTTATGTTCCTATTATTTTTTAAGAATATATATGACACTCAAAAGTCCTCGATTTTTATTTTATTGCTACATAGGTACATGTATATTTTATAAATATCAAGCAGTATGTATGTTAGACAGTTTCATAAGATTAACGCACTTTTACTGCAGAAGTGCTATAAAGGCATAAAGGAAAAGGTTTTTTGCATTTAAAACAATAGCCCCCCTGTATAACTGTCATTATTTCATAATGATTTTATATTATGTTATACGATATTATATAAATATATTAATTTTCCTTATTTTACATCTTATTTGAAGATATTTGACTGTCATTTTATTGGAGAATCTTTCAACTTATTTTAATTTAACATTCATTCAATTGAAACTTCTCTCACACTGATTATTATGGTGTGTAATTTATCACACAAACAAAAAATAATTGCCTAGTAACTTATAACTTTTATGAATATATTATAATTATATGTAGTAGATAATAAAAACATAAAAGAATATTCATAATATACTGTACAAAATATCTATTATAATGTCACACAATGTCCTTTTACACAGTGTGTTTTTAGAAGGAAAATTATTATGAACTATTTAAAACAATATTTAAGTAATTAATTTATTGTTATATTTTTTAAATATTATGTATGTTTTTATGAGTCCCTTAGGGCTCCCAGCACCTGATGTTTCTTCTACCTTCAAGTAAGTTTTCCTTTTAAAGACTTTTTAATTTTCTACTACATTACACACTAAACCAAAATACAATAGCAAATTATGTTATAATTCATAATTATCATTAAATTGACTCATATTAAATTGATTACAATACGTAAACTAAATTAAAAAAAATCACAATTAAATAAATTTTTTAACAATTACTTACATTAATTAAAATTATAATACAACCTAATGTACAGTAAGTAAATAAATCAATTTATATTTTCAATTAACATTGATAAAATTAAATCTGTAAAGACATTTAATAAATAATTTAACAATGAAAAAAATATATATACAGCCTGTTAATAACAAAATGGTTTTGGGGGTTCTATACTGTGGGAAATATTAACTATAACAATGAATATGATATATTAATTCTATTATACATGAACATTAAGTAATACTTTGTTTCATCCACATTATAAAACTTTTCTATTACTTACAATTTTTTTAAATAACGCTTCACAGCTCAGCCCCACACTAGGATTCCCCGTGTAACATGGACACATACAAAGACACATAATATATACACACCCATATATACACACACAGCCATTGGTTAAGTAAATTTGCAAATCATTGTATAATTTTCTCACAATATTTTGCTTTGGTCCGTCAGTATATTTTTTTATTTAAGTAATATAATGTTCATAAGCGTGAGAAATATTTTTAACATAAATTGGAAAATAAGAATTTATATATTATTTGATAATATATAAAAATAATCTCACAGTGGTTTCAAATTAGTTGTGATTATGGGCTATATCAGAGTTAACTTCGTGCCTTTTTTGAAAAACCCCATGTCATAGTCTGCCGGGAGTGTCCCTGCACTGAATGTTTTTTATGATATGAAGTAGCAGACGAGCATGCAGGCCACCTGGTGTTAAGTGGTCGCTGCCGCCCATAGACATCTACATCCAACCTCAAGCAGGCTCGTGTCTTGCCTTAAGTCGCATGTAGTTGCGCTGCTACCCCAGAGGCTGATTATCGCCTCATGTAAGTGTAGCGAAACACAGATGAATTTCTTCATTATCTATTCATTCTTTATTATTATTAAAATTGTAAATTTATATATTATTAATAACATAATCATTTTCATTTTCACATTAAATCAACTTTTTAAAAATAAACAAAATCTAATTTATAACAAATATTTGTCGACACTTTATTACCAAATATTATTGAAATTTACGTAGACTTATTGTCTGTGTCAATGGAAATCGGCATTTTTGCTTGTAAAGACTTTAGTACAGAGTTACTTTCAATAACTATATAATATCTTATAATAATATTTCACCTCTCCTAACACACAAAAAACAAGCGTGACTGTGGCAAGTGGAATCACCATGATAACAAACAATGAACATAATGGCGCAGGGTTGTTACGAACCCCTGAGGTAAACCTCTACTCAATCCCACACTTGTCACGCCATGGGGGACAATAAGTTACTCTGCTTTAGCCACTTTTTAAATATGACGCAAGAGGCTTTCTTCCCCAATCCCTGACATTTTGCCATTGTCCATGCCATACCATGTCCATGCCTATTGTCCATGTTTTTGCATCATCTTCAGTCGTGAGAATCTGGCAGTGGAATGAAGCGCAAGGTAAAACATACAATTTTATTAACACAATTCCCAGTTTTTAAATACGATTATTATATAATTTAACTTTAAATATTTAAAGTAATTGGCCTAATTGGATTCTAATGACCATTAGAATTAGACTTCAAACTCGCAGTTAACGAATCTTCGAAGTTACAACGCTAATAAAAGCAACGTTCAAAACGCATCCCTTAATTGGTGCAATTATCAAAAAACTGAACAAAAAGGCATTCCTGCCGCACTCAATATCTCCTAATAATCCTAAAATGCCCCTAATAGACTTTTAATTACAACCCCGGACGAGTTCCACTGACCCCTTTACACTTGTTTACATCTTCATCCCCTCACCGCCCTCCACACAAACGCGATGAGGCATCAAAATGGAATGTTTAATTCCAATACCCCATACGATTTATTATAACAAAACAGAACGGGAACGATCCACGCTTGCCATCTGTCGTCGTTCCGAATCTCGCATCACCGAAAAAAAGCTCAATGTGCGACCAACCCTGGGAACCTAGGAGCGGAGAGCATTCCCACGAACAACCCCTCAATTTTCAATAACCAAATTAGCCTTTGCGTTACCCTATTTCGGATATGGAGGAGTCGTGAATCTATTCACTTCAATAAAAAATATAGGTGCTCTCTGTCGTGTGGCTGCTAAGTGCGTATGTTCATCCCCTTCGAATGCACGTGTTCAGAGATCGTATATTTAACCTGGCGTCGTATGTGTGTGAGAGGTTCGATCGCAACACCTGCCGGCGCGCGCGCACCCCATTGGCGGAGCGGCCGCTATCACCGCTACACTGATTTCTTTTAAACTTAATTTTTTTGTAATACTCTTCGGACATACATCGAAAAAATCTTACATGTTTGGACCGGTATAAGTTTGAGAATTTGTGCGTAGGTGGCATTAAGGTTTAATCTTTTCTTTTGTAAACAAAATGTTAATGGACTTATAGACGGTGGGTTAATCCGGCTAGACGATAAAACTAAGACACGTATGTCATAATCTAAAACTTGACAAGCCGACAATATTTTTAAGAAAATGATTAATAAGCTTCAAACTTTAAACGACACCTACAAAGTTAAAAATCAACACAAACTATCCTTGCGAAGAACTAATCAAATCCTGGCCGTCACGCGACTCGCACGAGCTTCCGAAGGGTCGTGTTCACCCCATGTAATGACTTAGTGACCCCTTGCCCGATCACAATCGCATTGTCCCAGGCTCACGCCACTCTATTAATGAACCATATGTGATATTTACCCACAGTGGAGTGTGGACAGCACGTGGACTCGATAATGGTGGGGAAACAAACACACTTGTTCTAATCTTCAATAGCTGTTGTGCTGTATTGTTTGAAAAATTTATTAGTTACATATTCGTATTAAATTGACTATTTCATTCAAAAATGTGTATGAATATATTCATAAACTATAAACATGCCAAAACCATTCGGTAAAGTTTTAAAAGTTTAAAAGTTTTTTATAAAGCTTTCTATCAACCTCTGCGACATGCTTCTATAAGGTAATAAAATCAAAACACAAATCTACAAAAACGATATACATTCACGAATCTGAAAGCTGTCTCTTAATTGTTTCATATTAGATTTTGAAAATGTACAGCCTGTAAATACTACAACAGACCCAATAAAATTACATAAACAATACTACAATACAGTAAATTACCGTCTCACAAAACGAACGCTACGTCGTAGCAACAAACTAAAACAAACGTAGACATCACAACGCACTTAGCTTTTGTTTACGTTACCCATGAGTACAATACCGCATTAACCCTAAAGATATGAATAATGGTAGAGTATCGTTCACGAAAATCTTCGTGGCGCATTCAATGAACTACTTGGCGCACACACACATGCGTACCAAGCAAGCTTTTCACGAATACGTAGCTTTAATGTCGGGGGCGGCGCGGCGGGTATATAAAGCGGGCGACCCAATCAGCCCCACATTCCCGCTTGTGAACTCACTCGCAACACACGCTCTCTACTTTACGATATTACATTCAACATCAACATGTCTTACTACGCGAACAACGAATACATCATCGCCACAAACAACTCGATGAACGAGAACAAGTACAACAGTGAAAAGATGAAGAACAGTGGTTTCAAGGCGCTACTGAAGCCGCTAATGAAGATGATTAAGAAAACAACGAAGCGCGCTCCCGCCAAAACGGTTGACACGTGCTACGAGGCCGAACAGAACTCGTGCAACGAGATGCTTGAACGCAAGATTTACGAGGAGATGGATTCGTGCCAGTCCGCCGCGTTCCTCGTCTGCAACAAGGACGAGACTTACGACCTTGTGCCAGTTTCCCGTGACGACTTCTACATCCCAGTTCACTTTGCTCGCACCGACGCCGGCACCTTTTTCTGGACCACGGTCTCGAAAACCGAAGCTGACTTCGCGACGGCCCACTGCTACACCGAATGCCAGACCGCGGAGCAACAGCACCCTGTACAAGATCGCTGGGTGCAAGCCTAGATGACTACTCCGAACAACGATCAGTGTCTTCCGTGAAACCAGTGACCGATCCGTTGGTTTCCTCAACCGTCTGTGATGTTAGCTTTAATGTTAGTTCTTCGGTGCCATATAGGATGTTAGGTTAGGTTAGGAACCGCTCAATAATCGTGATAACTCCTGTAAAGCTTTAATTGTATTTCGATTTTAGTGATGTGATATTTTTATTGTATTGTATAAAAGTAAGGTTAGGTGTAGTGATCTTATTATTGTGATCATTCTGTAACGAGCTTTAATTGTTTTAGGGATAGTAATTTATTTTATATCTTTTTCTATGTTTGATGAAAGAAAGTTGAAATAAAATATCAATTGAAAGAATCTGAAATCTTTTACTTCAACCTACAATACACCTAATTAATAACTACCGTTCATCCATCCATCTATCCATCAGCCTTTGGAGGTCCACTGTTGGACATAGGCCTCCCCACTTGGCGCCACTCCGCCCGGTCCTGTGCCCTGTGGATCCAGCGGTTTCCCGCTATCTTCCTCACCTTTGCTCACATATAATTTAGTGTAGATAACTACTCAAAAAACAGTAAACACAACACTTACAGACATACCACAACCCACTACAAAATCCAAAGTACATCGATTCAATTTAATAAGGTGTGGGTGTTTAACTGCCATAAAAGTTGGAATCTTATTCAGGAATCTGATGTGTTTTAAAGTGGTCGGACGAGATGTGGTCGGCGCGAGCCGCTACAGCCATAACTTTCGTACTTGCCTGTATAGTCGACTTGCCCGACCATGCTTGGCTGGCAACATTTTAGCTCGCACGTGCATGGCCTGCGGACCTCGCTACTGGAGTTATAATGGTCGCTTTTTTAACTTGCCGCGCTTTTCTCGTAGCAATTATTACGTTGGTAAGTGACCTTATAATGAACGTTACGTAAATTTCAATTAAGTTCCGCAGCGGTATGACGAATCAGATGCAATTTATTATTTTATCAAGTGGATAATATAGGTAAACGATACGAGTACTTTAATTATACATACTTATTTAAATATTTTATTTTATATATTGTTAGGGTTATGTTATCGTTAAGTAGGTAACTTTAAAAGAAATATGGAGCTATAAAATATTTAATTCATTATTATTTATTAATCGGTAACTCATGAAAGACAGCGAAGTCAAAATTAATAAGACTACATCTATTTATGCTTATAACATTTGTCATTAATATTTAATACCTAACTTATGCTACCTTTAAGGACCTACTCAGATGATTTTGTGTTAAAAAAAATTTTTGGTATAGGTAGGTAGGTATCTACTTAAATCGATGAATAATATTTAATTAAATAAAAGTTAACATTACCGATAGATATTATAGATTATAAAAAAAACAGACCATCTCAAAATAAAAACAAAGAATAAAATAAAAAAAACCTATTAAAAC
This sequence comes from Noctuana stator, assembly GCA_018231225.1. NCBI lineage: Eukaryota > Metazoa > Arthropoda > Insecta > Lepidoptera > Hesperiidae > Noctuana > Noctuana stator. Next base: position 269 of record DWQK01003444.1, on the reverse strand, counting down.
ACATAAATTATTAACGTTATTAAAGCGATCCCGTTAATGCGCACACAAGTTGTGCAAGAAAACTACCCCGAGCAACCTCGACATGTCTCAACCTGTTAATATATCGAGCCTTCGACAAGTCCGAACAAGCTCGTTCAATCTAAATAAACCGTAAAAAATAATCTTTGCATTGTGCAAGTGAATGCGTTGCATGACAATGTCCTCTGTTACTTTACACAATCAGAAGCTTACAACAATAACGCAAAATAAATTATTGCACGCACGTGTTT
>DWQK01003443.1:0-11564 GCA_018231225.1 Noctuana stator | reverse complement strand
CTACCTTCCTCATAAATGTAACTGTCATACATAAAAAGAATTTTTCAAATCCGACTTGTAGTTCCAGAGATTAGCGCGTTCAAACAAACTAACAAAAATATTGTTAAGATTTAGTACTCGTATATTAGTACAGGTAACTAGCATGTGGGCTTCTCTCCTAATACAGTAACCTGGCGTACAGTTTGCGACCACATTCATGAATAACTAATCTTGCTGTTATGTACTAAGTACATCCTGTTTTGGGTGTAAATGACATTATTGAAGGTAATTTCGGCTATAAAGGGCCTTAGTCTCCGCATATTATGTTCACACGTAACGCTATGAAGTGCTTCATTAGTTATTCTCCTTTGTTATGACTTGCTGTATGTAAAATAGCTTTAATTTTCATACAGAGGTGATATAAATATGACCCCAAAATTGCAATGTAAATTTGCAAATTTAAGACTTATATGATTTTTTTGTGGATGTCACCGTCAGAACTGGACCAAATTAAAACAGGACCACACGGGAAGCACCAGCTTTCGAATAACAAAAGAATCATTAAAATTCGTTCACCCAGTCGAAAGTTATGAAGTAACATAAAAAAATACAGCCGAATGGAGAACTTCCTTCCCTTTTGAAGTCGGTTGAAAAGTTGCTTCGCTCCTCTTGAGGACTCCAAGATGGTTGCCGACTACTTTGAAGCCTACACCTTACACAATTACATCCTTAATATAATATATCCTACTACATCTTACTTCACTACATAGTAGTATAAAACAAAGTCGCTTTCTCTGTCCCTATATATCCCTATGTATGCTTAAATCTTTAAAACTACGCAACGGATTTTGATGCGGTTTTTTTTTACTATTAAAAACTCTGTCTTTACAGAGTGATTGAAGAGGAAGGTTTATATTATGTATAAACGTGCACAGTTTTCCTATGTATAATAGGTATACTATGAGTAGGTAGTAGTAGTACGCTAAAGTTAGTACCTAAGTATGGATGGCCGAATGGATGTTTGTTACTATTTCACGTAAAAACTACTAAATGGATTTAATGAAATTTTACAATAATATAGCTTATACATCAGAATAACACATAGGCTACAATTTATAAAGGTATTGCGTGAATTGCTCGAAATACTAATCCTGCGCAGACGAAGTCGCGGGCACCAACTTGTACTTTATATTACAAAATACAGTTTTCACTGCAAGTGCCTACATCGTTTTCAATAATTTCTCAGCTACGGCAATTGTTCCGCGTGGTAGCCATCCTATCTATCTTGGAGGAAGTGCTTTTGATATGTGCTATCACAATTATTTACCCTTGATCTATAAAGTACAGTTCCCACCGCAAGTGCCTACATAGTTTTCAATAATTTCTCAGCTGTTAAGAGTACCGGTGCAGCGATTATCCCGAACGCCGCTGGAACGTAGGACGGAGCTGCTGCAAAGCAATACAAGGCGTACTTTTTATCGCCGGCACCGTTTACCGGCCCCGTTATAACCGGGCGCGTCTTTCCCGTTTACATTTTAAACATGTTCGCCATTTTTATTGGATCCTCCTTTCTTGTATATTGTTTGGACGGTTTGGTGCGCTGGTAAAACCTTCCAATGTTTTAAGCAATAAAATCGGTTATGTTAAGTTTCGATCTATCTTCGTAACTACCTATCTTAAATTATTTATTTATAGTTTCATCACTATCATCATAAACTCATCATAGCCAACCTACGGGGCTCTTCTTGAGTACGAGAAGAATTTAGGTCATATTCGCTTTTCAAGTGCAACATGCACTTGGACTTCACATGCCTTTTGTGAACTTTATGGTGAAAAAAAAAAAGGACATTTAATTTATTAAATACGCACATTACATAGAAAAGTCATTAAGATTTGAACACGGTGCTCTCAAATAAGATTCTTAACCACTGTGCTATCATCACAAATACCAATAAATTATCATTTATTACTCGTAGATATTCTACACAGTACGTTTGCGATTGAAAATAAAATTGCAAAAGATTTCTACAGGCGATTAAAGTACATCCTGTCAGGAACATGGGTGAGCTTTTTTCCACCTCAGCTTACCAACTAACCATTACGTTACGCGGCGGTTCCTTCAACTGTCGGTATTTACCTCTATCACATACCATCCTATCGTTTAACTACTTAAACGTTCCGCGTCCGAAGTAAAGCGAAGTCAGAAGTGAAGCGAAGTCGCTTCCCTCGTATTCTTGAATGAAAACAAGTAATAAATCAATTCAAATCCTTTTAAAAATTCGATAATACAAACATTTGAATTGATGACGAAAAAATTATATTTAGGTATTTTATCTAATCTGTGGTAGTGGAGAGAATGTGCTCCAAGAAACAACACCTGTACAGATATAATAATAATAATTATATTAATTATATCTGTTCAGTACTTGCGTGTTTATATTTAAAATTACGTTCAGGTACAACTTAATTATGATAAAAACTCATCTGAAAATGTACTTTATTGCGCCCTGAAACACAGCGTCTAAAATAAAAAAATTAAACCAACTTATTAATTTAAATTAAAAATTAAACTAACATGATAATTTTTTTTAAATGCTCAATTTTTTACTTTCTCCATGCGGCTTAAAGATGTTTTGCGATGTATATTAATTAATTAGTGTGCACAGGTGAATAGGTACTTATCTTTTTACTGTATATCATGTAGGCTTTTGCTCCAATACTCTTGATATTAAAGCGCGCAGGTGTTACCTTGCTACGAGGACTCTTTTTATGCCAAAACTTTTTAATAGTGCATCATTTTATGGCGAACATGCATGAAATATTGCAAATAATTTACGAAATAGCCACACCTGCACCTTAAACTTTAATATTTTTCTAGAGAAACTAGTTTTAAGAAAGTATAGACTCTTTATAAGATAACTAGATGTGCCCCACGGTTTCACCTGCGTTAAGAATTGTAACGTAATGTTTGATAGCGTATAAAAGTTATACGACGTCGTCGTACGTTCCTTCTTTACCTATACGAGACTAAAAAGAAATAGCAGTGCATTAGGAAAATCTAATATTAGCTTATAATGCGAACGAACTTGGCGCCCACTTACTTATAGGTATAGGTAGGATATTAAATTAAACATGCATAGAGCAGGAGCCAAATCAAAAATACAAGTTTAAACTCAGCCGCTTAGTAACTCGCACCTATTACCATATACCCTATATAAAGTTTATAAAGATATATATTTGTATACACAAAGGATACATGAGAATACATGAGAATACATGTATCCTATGAGAATGAAGATAAAATAAAAGAAAATTAATGAATAAAATAATATTAGATACATAAATACTTTTAACCGAATAGAATTTTTTTAAATGAAAGAAAAATAAATTCAAGAATAGGTAAATATAAACTTAATTAATGTATTTTTTCAATTAGAGTGATCTTTTAATTATTCAAACTTCTATTAAATATATTTCTGTACATACATTTCAAGTTTATTACAATAATGTTTAAAATTAGAGAACCCAGCTGGTCGTTGGCAAAAAGGCCAAATGGCGCGAAACGCCATTCCGAAAAAAAAAGATTAGAGAAAGTCAAAGGGATCAGTGACGCAAGATTTCTGCAAGTTTTATTTTTCGGTTCGACATCCGCGGTTATTTCTGACCGCGCCATCTTTCTGCCCCGTTTCACTCACGTGTCGTTTTGTTTTCGTGACAGACATAGACATATTGAAGTTTCCAGTTAATTGCAATTCTGTTTTCAAGTGAAGATATTTCAATGATTTTGTATTTTGTCTTGTCTCAAATGTTAAAAACATTAACTAAATCGTGTACTTATTACGGTGCAGGTACTAATCATTTGGCGTGCGTAATTTTAACATTTTGAAATGTTTTTATGATTTCTAGCTGCCGTTACGAGTATATACAAGACTTACAAGATGTAGCAAAGTAATAATTCAGTTTTGTAAAATAGGTAACTATTTTATAGACTCTCCTCTCTTAGAAAGGTATTTTAATAAAATCCAATATTACAAATTACAATGTAAAGTTCAAACTAAAGTAGATATAATATTGGCAATAGAATATTCTTAGTACTGGTAAAATTGTCATTATTTGTAAAATAGTAGTAAAATGAATGCCCTAAAGACTAAACTTGCGATATCCATAGCCATACAAATTACTTGTCAGTCCTACCACGTCAGATGTTGAGATGGTGACTCAAACAAGCGACCGTGTCATCTCGGTTCGGAATAACTGCGATCCCTTCTATAATAAAACTAAAACATTTGAAGCCAGCAGCCACTAAGCAGCTTGGTAACTAGTTGAGACACAAAATTAACTTGTAAAGAAAAAAAATTTTACACTGTAAATACAAATATGGTAAGTTAATACACTTTTATTTTACTTACGTGGCAGTTACGTAGAGCTTATAAAGTTAGAGACCGTCAGATTTTAAATATGAGCTAAACTTTGACTTCAAACATTGACTTCATTGACTTCAAATACTAACTTCCATTAATATGTAAAATTAAATTCAATATTCTTCAATTACTTTTAACGGCTTCACGGAGAATTTGATCGCAATATATAAATTGTTATAACTTTCGGCAAAACAGTAGCTTAATTAAATTATTACGACACGATTCAAGCCACAAGTATCGATTTAGCAACAATGTTATCGCCTGTGTACTATCTCAAAAGTTCAGTGGGTTGAAGCACTCTTATCATTCCGATTCACGAATTCTACTTCGGCTCTTATCTGTTGAACTTATGACATTATGCTTAGAATTTCTTCTTAAAGACAGAAATGATGATGTACCTATCAAAAGTATTATTTTCTGGAGATATTTGTAGGTGGTAGAGGTTGTTCGAGGTAATACCGATACCCTCATAACATTACGAAGAAAGTGTAATAGGGAGTTGTGCATGATAGAGTCTGGAGACACTTTGTGGCGACGACCATCCCAGTCCTCACAGTAACAATGTCTCCACGTATGATCTCAGATCAGATTCCTTCCAACCGAAACTCAGTACCTATTTGCCACAAGACTTGGTTGACAGCGGATTATGAAGGCAGCGGTTACTTCTCCGGGCGAACTTTAAAAGCTCTACCACCTAAAAAAATTTTAACAAGTCCAAAACAAATCTTTCAATAGGTAACATAAATCAGAAGAAAGACAATATTATTGCAAAACCCGTATTGTCATTTCAGAAGCGACAAGTGACGTGATAGCAGCGGCGCAGTCAGCTCTCGATGAGGTCGGGGAAATGGCGATAGTGATCAGAGGTCCTCACGGCAAGGGCGCGAGGAGAGAGGAACTGTTGCATGCAAAAGCAAACGAAGATGACGCAATCTCCCTTTACTACAATTCTAAGAGTAATAAAGGTAAGATTTATATATACGAAGAATTGTTATTTAACAATTGTTCTGGAACTTACTTTTTGGATTGTATTCACAATAGTTCGAAGTAAAAATTGATTAAAATAGAGTCAAGATAGTCTTAAGGTATTCAGAGAGAAATGTTTCTGTAAACGTTAATAAATTCGTAGTAACGCTTGTGATCGATGTTGAACAAATAGGTATTTTGATGAACGCAGTTCCTTTCAGGAGTCTTTCTATTTATTTCACAGTATCACTGGAAAGCCTCAGCGGTGGTCATCTAAAGTCCGTTTCCTGGGGTCTTGGTGCTTATCCCAAAGGGACTCTTATCTTAGTCATCGCCCCGGACAGAGTTAAATTGTACGTCGCTTGCAGGCCTCTACACTGGCATGACATGTCTGGAAGATTTGACATTTTGAAACACTTGGCACATCAAAAGTTAAAATTAGTAAGTGTTTATTTAGTTGACAATCTTGACATGTTTTATAATCTTATATTTCAGTTAATGTTACTAACAATTTATCGTCAGTTATATCCTAGTATTTGCATTCCAATCTTTAAATTCTGTGACGTACCTAATTTGAAGATCATATTTTTCTTCTTCAATGAGTTAAGTGGTCACTGCGAGCTATGGACGCCCATGTCCATCGTTATATTTAAGGTAAGAAGTAGCATCGTTCATGTGTAAACGATAAGAACTGTTTAAGCCTTACTGTTATGAACCTACCTACTGACATAAATGCTTATATATATTATAATTTTATTCTCGTTTAGTATCATGAAGAACACGCACCAGTAGAAGTATACGCATCTGAGAAAGGGGCGTTGCATTCTCTAAGTTGCAGCCACAGCGATGACCTGCAACCACCGAGCCTTGTCACTGTAGATTCCGATGTGGAAGAAGTCAAAGATTTCATGGAGAAGGAAGCCAGACTGAAACGTGAAGAAGAAATGCAAGGGGATGATTATAGAACCAATTATATAGATCCTAATCAAGTATTACCCCAACCCACGACACAAAGAGGAGATATCCCTTCATCTGATATCGAATCATGTGATGGTAAGATGATTGCAGCATAATTTTAAAAAATCTTGATTGTATTAATTAATCAAAGCTTTAAATAGTCAAGTCAATAAGTCCAAAGTTTTAATTATATAACGTGTTTTCTTTCCTAGACGAAATTATACGTCAACTCAAGCTGCTTCGTCAAACCATAGATCTGCTCCATCGTGAAATGGCAGATCAGAAGGGGATGATCGATGGTCTTCGTAATCAGCTGCGTCTCTGCTGTTCTAGAGTTCCTTCACCTCCAGTGGACCGCTGCTCTGGCTCCTCGTGTTACCCTGGTTATTGATTAATTCATTTGTAGTTTTGCCATCATACCATTATCCACTCATTTTTCAACTTGTTCACAACATTTTCATCAACTTGTTTCGTTTCAAGTTATTAGTCACAATGTCATGTGATACCTTTGTTATAACAATAACTGTTTATATATTAAGTTACTCATTTTCATTTTTAGAGTGTAATAATTTTGGAGAGTTTTGCTTAGGCGGACAAAATTAGTTTGGAGTTATTTACCAATTTTACTTTGAATTGTCTTGTTCTGCGTTCTATAATTTATTTTAACGACCCACACTTTTAGATTCCTTATTACCTACCCATTATTCACGAAAATATCAACATTAATTCTTAAGGTTTAAAGTTTTACTTGGTCAGTACTAAAGTTACCGTTAAATTAGTTCTTAAAATCATCTTAATGACTATCACTTCCTCTTTAATCAATAACCCCTTTAATTCTGACAAACATTACTTTACATTTGGCTTTTATTTTAGGATCCCATTATTCGTGCTTAAAACACTTTTTCCGTAATTTTGTTCGTCTAAACAAAACTTGAGTTTTGCTTAAGTTTTGAATCAGAGCCCTCGCATCTTCCGTAACAAAGCATTCTTCACAAGTAGCTATAGCGAAGGTAAATCAAGCAACGTTTGTATGAGAGTGTGGGTTGTAATTAAATGTTAAGTATACACATTCGTATTTTATTTGATTCCCTTTACACAGTACAGAGTTTCGGTTGCGCCCACGTCGTATTCTCGGAATGTTTGCTTGATTCACCTTGACGGACCTTATAAGGGAGAGATATCTGATCACTTTTGAATGGGTCGTTTTCATTTTTTCTTTTTATGTGGTCGACGGGGTCAGCAGAAACTCTGTTTATAATAATAACCTAGGCTTAAGTAATACTTGCATAAAGGGCTCTATGAATAAGTATTGTGTACTCACAATGGTTGATCAAGTATTTCTGGAAAGCTAACGAGCTAAATCTATTTTTAATGTTTTGAAACAATTCAATGTTGATCCCAAATTAGGCATAGTCTGTTCTATCTACGGTAATTTGACAAGTCATGAAAATAATTATCATCTATATTATTGTAGATATTAAAATACATTGCAAAAGTAGTATTTCTATATAGTAAAAACTTTAGATAAAGATAATATTTATGTAAATTTTATAAATGGTAACGAATAGGCAATACATTGACTAATGTCAATGTATTGCCAATGGCATAGAAGACAGTTGTTTTTTTAAAGCTAAAAGGGATGTTTTTCATAAACATAAATATTGGGCTTAAGATTTAATACAGTGAAGTTTGGGGAACATATTTATAGAACACCTTATCGAGAAACATCGATATGAATTGGTTTATTAAGGTCATGACGTCACGCTCAACTAGGGACACCTACGTTTGAAATGCAAATCACATTTTAATAGAATTTAATGATCCACCTACTGCACTCTATTAGGCATTGCCACCTGATTGCTCGCTACTCGCTACTTCCAACTCCAACCATAATACAAATATTATTATGTTTGTTTTTACGTTGCTGTATTTAAAGGCCATGTTGACCATAATATGACACCTAAGACCTTGCAGTCGATGTGAGCACAATGTAAAATATTCTTCAGTGGTTCTGCAAAGGTAAAAAAAAAGAAAACTTCTTAAAACATTAAAATATCCTGAATTTTTTACAGAGGGCCCTATCCTACAAGTACCTATTTATTTTATTTATTTATTTTTTCACTTTGTACCGCCTCAAAATCAGCAAATTATAATCCTCGTATAATAAGTAAATATAAAACTCTTGAATCACTCAATCTATTAAAAAAAACTGCGTCAAAATCTGTTACGTAGTTTTAAATAGACAGCGGAAAGCGACTTTGTTTTAATACTATGTAGTGACAATAACACTAGGATCGAGTTATGAAACAATTTTACTTTTAACTCGATCCTATTGATTAATATATCCTATTGATATAAATGATTAAGTAAAAAACACAATGGATCACGATGTCTGAGAAATAAATTTCATATGATTAGAACTTATTTAACTTCCATTAGTTTCTTGTTATCCTTATCTTACGTCTAGTAGTAAACAGAGACGCAAATAAATTTAATTCTCATTAGCTTCTAAGAAAGTCCATGCAACTTGGTGTCTAACCTGTAAGTGTCAGTAAAATAAGTGTCCACAACAGGCGTCCAGTGCCGCAACACGGCCACTGGTGTCGAATGCGGTGCTTGTCCTCGAGGCACGGAGGGCGATGGTCGGCACTGTAGGCCCATACCTTGTACCAGGCGACCTTGTACACAGAGTAAGTATATTTTGGACTTGTAGTATTATTATCACTTTATAAGAAACTAGGTATACCACACGGTTTCACCTGCTTTAAGAATAGTAACGTAATGCTTGATAGCCAATGACCTTCCTCATGAATGTAGCTATCATATACAAAAACAATTTTTCAAATCGGTCCAGTATTTCCTGAGATTAGCGCGTTCAAACAACTCTTCAGCTTATTATTAACTAGTGACCCGCCCCGGCTTCGCACGGGTGCAATGCTGATACTAAATACACTACAGAAAAACTGTGAACGTTTATACATATAAACCTTCCTCGTCAATCACTCTATCTATTAATAAAACCGCATCAAAATACTTTTTTATACTATGTAGTGATTTAAATAAAGCAACTTATATTGCTCAGGTCAAATGTTTTTGATTTTGATTTAAATAACTTTTTGGTATTTAAGTGTTCTCAATGTTTATTAATCTGCATGTATTTATAGTCAAAATTTATTTTCAATAATATCTATATGCTATTTTTTTAAAGTATTTTTGTATACCTATATTTATTAAATGCATATAATTATTATGTTTAATATTATGTTGAATAGTGTTCCGTGTTGCGAGGCGGGCCATACAGTTTGTAACTACAGCTCTTCTTGACGATAATTCAGTTATTGTCTCTAACAAAATCTTTAAATAATTGATAAATTTATCAGTCAGTAAAACAGTTATGTATTACGTATTACATCTAACCGCGAAATAACCGAAACGCATCCGGTTTCAGCAAAATAACACTCGGCGCTCATATCCCAAAGGTAAATCGCAATATGCCCATCGTAAATTGCCAACCATTAATTGCCAGCTGCTAATAGCTGGTGATCAATTTCCCTGACCCCTGCAACGTTACGCCAAAGTATATTAATGGTGTGTTATAATTCCTCAAATTCCCCAGCGGAGTACTGTGTGGATTCGGAGCAAGGGTTCCGATGTGAGCGTTGTCCAGGGAGACAGACCAGCGATGGACAAACTTGTCACTCGGCCTGCAGCTCCAACCCATGTTTTGGAGGGCGTGAGTATCAGCTCAAATTCAAAACCTTTTTCATCACAAGGTATTTGTTTACACTGGATGCCTTCAACCCTTTTATGTCCCACTGTTGGGCGTGTGTTTCCCCACAACACGTGGACGTGGTGGAGTATGCCTCAGCATAGGATGTGGGGAGAGACACGTCGTGTCCAGCAGTGGGACATAAAAAGGGTTGAAAGAACATTTCTCAATTAAAATCTCGATCTTCTAAAAATGTATAGGTAGGCAATTTTATAAGCTTATAAATTTATAATATAATTTATAAACTTATAAATTTATTTTAATTGTGTTAGTTACAGGGTGTGAACTTGCTGATTCAAAGTTGGTACCATAATTTTATGTTAAAATGTTCTGTCCAATATTACTGTTTGTTTTCCAATTAAAAATACATCTCCTATTTACATATTACCTATGTAATATTGGTTTATACAACAGTCATCTTATTATGATGGCGTTGTTGAATTCTGGCCTGCCAGTGGTGGGTCCAGGTTCGAACCCCGCAGATGATGATGTGTTTTGGTATCCAGGTGTGCCTTGTCACGACCTGCCGAATGGCGGGTACCGCTGCGGCGCGTGTCCTGGCGGCTACACCGGCAATGGCGAGGAGTGCTCGAGGATATCCTGTCGACACACCACTTGCTATCAGGGTATGGACTGTTTATACAAATTTAATGTGGCTGACAGAGCCAAAATATTCTTTCACTTTTACCCTTACAAAAAATAAAGCCATCACGAAAGTTTTTTTTTCTAAAAAGCTCAAAGATAAGGATTATAACAGACTCGCTTATTTCCGCGACTTCTTTGCGTGGAATCTAAATTGGACAAAGGAACCACGTTGTCCTATACAAACTTTGCATCCGTTTTTCACCTGAGTAAAATTATATTATTTCATCTATGTTCTGCCCTGTTAGAATGTCCAGTCTTATTAGATGCATACGTCATGTAAAGAACTCACCCTCGCAGTTCTGTATAATATAATTATAATATGATGTATCTTATATGACGTATGAAGAAGATCTTTATCAATGTTTTAGGCTGTGCATTGATCCGTCAGTCAGTCATTCAGGACAAGTATTTTATATGTATAGATTTATTCAATAAATATATCTTGTTAGTTAAGAAGAAGTTTATAATGGCCACGAACCGAAGAGGGTGAGTTAATTTTAAATTTTAAAAAGGATTACTTACGTTTCTGCTGAAGAACATCTCGTTACATTACAAATTTTTAATAAAATCTCCTGAACCATTTCTTTCTCAAGTGTATTTTGAGAAAATGTAAAAAATGTCATTGCAGTCACGACCGAGCGTCTCTTTATTAAAGTATTTTTGTAAGGTTGCGGCATTTTGCAATAACGTGGCGAGCGAAGGAAACTTATAATGAAACCATACAAATACAGACCTGAGCAAAACTTGCTTTTCTTTGGAAGTTGTGGCAAATTATCATTAAATTTCAGTTTATGAAAGACTGTTCCGGAAATGTGACTAAGATTGTG
>DWQK01003442.1:0-11565 GCA_018231225.1 Noctuana stator | reverse complement strand
ACGACAAATTTAGGGAATATATGCAGTGCAGCCTTACATCAAGACATCCATCGAACCATGAAGCTAATAAGTTAACATAACATTTACTGGTTCTTAGGCGGTTCGAAGTTCGCCAGGTCAACTACTACGAGTATATATTGTTGTCTTTTATTTTATGTTGTTGCTGTGACCGCTCAAAAATTCGTTGCCGAGCATCAACGAATAATTTGGTAAGAAGCACTCAATTTAAACAGATTCCACGTGGATAAGCTCAGTTAAACCGTAATGATACGATTACGTTACAGTGTAAACAAGCGACAAAACTACGTGCGGTGCATAGTCCCGTAAATAATATGTTGAGGAAAGAAACAAAGTGAATAAAACTGTCGAGGCCAGAACTGCGTGGAATTTATGGGTTAATATTGATATATGAGGGAAGGTTCCGTACAATATCTTTAATTTATTGACTTCGTTACAAAGTCTAACAAGTGAATTGAAATTGAGATACAAGCTTTGTTTATCGTCACTAAAGAACATCAAGAACATGCAACTTTAACATAGACTTTAGCAACTCATACACATATAAAGTAACTTAAAAGTATAACTTTATATTATCTGTCGTAATATTTAGAGATATAATTATATAAAATCATGAAAATGTTACTACTGAAAAAATATTTTATCAGGCTAACTACATTGAAAGACTTATCGTGTAAATATTGTCATAAACTAAAATAAGTGAGCTCAGCCAGTTTTTCATTCAGCGTACTGCGGCTTCTGCAAGTAAACCACGAAAGCCCTGTTTTATTTAAATTTATGTAAAGAATATTATTATCTCCCAAGACGAACGAGCTAGCGTCGAGTGATGCGAAGCATACATTGTATGAATATTTTTTAGATAAACCTAATTTGTTTAGCAACATTTTTATAAATAAAAATATTTGTGTACTTCTTTATGATACGAGCCATTGTCAGGCACTTGCCGTCTTTATTTCGAGGTTTTTTATAAACACTTATCAGTATAATCTACGCGTGAAAGTTCAGTTGAAATCACATTGAGGATTTGCAGTTCTGAGAAAGTTATTAACGAACGACGCAAAAACTCTACTCTTTAAGTCCCTAAATCCCCACAAAGTAATACCTACTTCAGATGTGATTTCTTTTGGCGAGTAAAGTCAAACGATGTCACCAAAATCCGTTGAAGATAAACAGGGGTAGGCTGTATTTAAATTATTTCGTTTTGAAATACGTGTTTCGTATTCATATCTTAAATACTATAGATTTTTTTTTATATTTGGTATCTTAAATAAACTTTATAAACGTATTTTGCATTTCCTACTTTAATTACATATAAGAGTATATTGTATTTAGTATTTCACTGAAGACTTGGTGTTTATTTTGGCTAGCCCTGAAGATAAATACTCGTAAGAATCTACTCATAATATTATGTAAAGTGTGACACATTTCTTCACGCAGAAAAATAGTGTAGGACCATTTCCTGCCATCTTTTCTCTCTCTTTATTACTAGCAGTGGATTTATTACTTTCCATCCGCTCAAAGATCAATCGCGTTCCTAGTACAAATGGCATACATTATTCACATTAAACGAGTCCTGTGCACTGAACAAAGCTAATTTACTCGTATCTGTACATCATTAATTTGTTCCACGGACGTGAAACAGCGAGGACGGAGCGTCAGCCACTTCACGGTATCTCGTGAAAACGATAGTAGGGTGTGTTGCCTCCGTGCCACCGCACATTAAATAGCTGTCGTTTCTTTCTTTCGCTGAGTTCCAGATTTTTTTTATTTTTTTAACAATGCTAACGTTCGGCCAACATTGTGTCAACATGTAGTTTCGGGAGCTCACTACCTAATGCCCGAGGGCAGACCGTTTCGAGGGACCCGGTCATCCTCGACCAGCAACTACCGCTGTTACATGGGCGGGAACGGGAAGACTAACCCAGACTCATTCCACTGAACCGCCTGCTGTACAACGGGGGCAATGAGCGGTGTCCCGGGAAAATCCCTTGTGTATTGCCCGGGCAAAGAGAGGAATCTCGGGCTCCGAAATCACTACGCCATTGTGCGAGACATCGCTGAAGCGAGGCAGGCAAGAGTAGTAGTATGTTTTACCAATAATTAGAGGATAATAACTTAACAATAAGTCGACGACCCGTATGGTATAATGGTTACCACGCTAATCCCCGGCGGGGCAGAAATTTAAGTGATGAATTTAGATTTCTGTTCTCGGTCTGGGTGTTTGTGTATTTGTCTATGTATATGTCCATGGCTACCACGACACAGAGAATCCTACTGTGGGGCTGTGAGTGTGAAGCGTTATTATTATTATATATATTATTATAATTAATTCAACGTCTGTCAGGTCCATTAGTATTTTATATTTTGAGATTCATTATAAAAATGAATGATCTCGAGTCGAGTAGAATCTTGACTCTACACAGTAACATTGTCACACGTCAGTGTAAGCGGTAATTATTTCCTGAAACACCCGCATTCGATAGTTCCTCCTGCGAGGCTTCATTTTATCACGGAGGTAATTTACTTTGAGGGTCAACCTATGAGAGGTTTTTATTTATTACAAATTTATAAAATTGTCTGTTAACGGAAAAATTTAGGAAATTCATTAATGTTTTTTCGGACTGACCTAAAAATTTTAAAAATTAATGTAGATATGCAATTAAAATGCTTTGTTCTGAATGACTGACTCACTGATGGATCAACGCATAGCCCAAACTGCTGATCGTAGATACCTGAAACTTGGAGGGTGTTTTCTTTATATGACCTAGGCAGCCGATAAGAAATAATTTTGCGAAATTCTACCTCTAATGTTGTGAGAAACAGGGACAACCTCATCCCTTGGTCTAATCTACTATATTTTTAATTTCTATTTTTAGGTCGGACGAAGTCGCGGGGACAAGCTAGTCTTACATATTATTATAATGATCACTCAATATGGTTGCCTACCGGTGGCGATAGTAGATTTCATTAGTAAACACACTGAAACACACATATGAAACAGCTTTTAATGCAACAGCAAGCAGTAACGTTAGGTGCCTTGCGAACATACTCGTACGTACCCGTACGTACAACGGAAATCTGGGTCTATTCATTACAATATCAGTACATTGGAACGGCCATGTCGTGCGTCACTCCATTGTAAAGCTAGTTGCTACGGACATGAGAGATGATTGTCACGTAGACCTTTCATGTATGATTGATGGGCTATGTGATATGTGATGGAAATTTGCGGATTCTATTAGGATTCTGCGCTATTCACAAATTGCGGTTGTCACCGTCTTCATAATTGCTTGTTGTATTTATATATTATAATCGTTGTCTTTTACTTGTTGAAATTGAAATTTAATATTAACTTTACTTTTATATGGTGATGTGCAGAAAACTCAAATTTAACGACTGGAAAGTAATTACCGTAATTACTGTGGCATTGATACTAGAATGCTTATCGATTTAAAACCCTCGGTAACCTGCTTTAGAGCATTGCGAGAAACGCATTTTTTGTACAAAATTGAAAAAAAAATTTAGTACCAGGTTATTATCTGTTGAAATGAAAACCAGATATGTAAGAAGACTCTTTAGACGATCAATATTCCCTTATATTCGCATTATCTATTAACTGACAATTTACCATACAGCTCCAACTTTTCCCATAAAGGATTTCCTCTTCTGAAGTACTTGAGGAACACCCTCTTCCCATTGCCAAGTGACATAATAACCTGTAGAATGCTTGCTATAGTCTCAAAGGCGTACTTCGCCGGAGGGCTAACCTACAAACAACCTACTTCGGCTTTAAAGGAATCCTCTAAAGCCTAAAGCCTTTATGAAGTTCGTTGTTTGGCTCTCCGTTATTATCCTTTGTTGTGCGCAAATTTTTTTACTTTCGAAGAGGGTATTATGTACCGACCAGATTCTTTGTATTGCAGAAGAATTTTAATCGCGCAAATTGCGTCTTAGGATTTTCAGAACTTCATCATTCGTTGTTACGTTTTTCCAACTTCAAGCATCAATTGCCAGTTTTCTATATTATTCAATATTCTAATGGAAGTATTTTTGTAAAATACAATAAAAGTGTGGATATAATAATTATTTGCTGCTTAATTCTGTTTGTCGAACCGATATTGTCACAACATACATTAGTCGTTACTTTATCTATAGGACCCTCGTATATATGGAGGTCGGTAGGGCGAGAAACATTTCCAATATATCTCTTGCTATTGATTTAAGAGGTTAATTGAGGTCAATTCTCGCATCCGCCGGGGGTGGCTATATTTATTTTAGAAATGGCGTCGTTTATAGAATTATCATACGCAAACGTGATACTGATAATATATTTTCGTACCTTTAATATCATATTGCTTTTTGTACAAGATATAATTTGATTATAATGAGAAGAAATCAGCCTTTGTTGAAAGATATTCTTATTTTTCGGTTATTTGTTGTCCTTCTGTATTCAGTTCATGTTTTTTTACTATTAGCTGTATGACTAAAGTTAGTTATTTTAAATTAAAGTAATTACTTCTATAATTACATTAGGTAAATTAAATGATTAAAATTTTTCAACGGTCGAAATTCATCCACTAAACAATAACTACTTTAACAATTTTAAAATTCTGTAAAACAAACGCAAATCACTAATGATGTGACATTTCGATCCGAAGCTAACAATTGGAACCCTTTATTGAGTTCTTCACAATACGACAAAATTGAATCGAACACTTCAGTGCCAATAATGGTTTATACTCCTGCGCTCTAATTGATTTTATGGAATCCCTGCGGTTCGAGTAATAAAGTTACTTAACTGTTTCAGGAATGACGACGATTGTTGCTTTATATGGGCTTGTTTGACCTTCCGAGCTCTTTGCCTTAGTTGTTGCCTAGCTATTAAAGCCATCTAAGACTTTATTTGCTTGTTAAATAAAGGTCCTTCGTAAAGTATTGACAATTAAGGAGAAATTTGGTATTGACCCGAACTCCTTTCATCGTTACGAGTATAGAATATTTTTGGTTGGAACATATTACCTTCATAACTACTACACTATTATATTTTAGAAATTTACCCTATCCTCAGTTCAGATCAATAGAGATGACTTGAAGTCGGCTCTATTCTAAAAGTCATTACGTTCGCTACCAATATAAAATAAAATAATTAAATGTCCCATAATTTTATTTTCAACAAATTCTTTTTAATTAATTAACTAGGTAATTAATTCTGTTTGTAGGACGGTATTTACGACTGGAACGAGACCGACATCCTATCACATGGTGTGAGCGGGCTGAGCCTGAACAGAACTGACAGCCTCAATCAGAGATCCTTAGCTAACCTCAAACGGACAAATAGCAAAGGCAGTGCATACAGCTTGCGGAGCTTAAGAAAGGAAACAAAGTCTACAACACAAGTGGAGCGACCTCCAACGATACCAGATGCCGGGTTTGGCACTCTGGAGATTAAACTGGCATACGACAATGGCACGTCGTCTCTGGCTGTCACGGTGCTAAGAGCGAGAGGTCTGATTGGAATGGACATGACTGGCTTGTCTGATCCCTTCTGCAGATTAGAGGTGCTGCCTCGAGGTAAGATAAATTTAGATATAAGGAAATTAGTACTCCTTGCAACGAACGACAAGAAATAAAAATAACATTGCTTGCTTGGAGATTAAAATTATGTAGGACAATTGAATTAATTATTGTAGGTTAATTAATGGATTTTTCTCAGAACTAACGTAATAAAAGAATAACATGTAGATATTGTGATATTAATCTGTTAGATGTAATTACAGAAAAAAAAATTACATTTTGTTAAAACAATAGTCTGAACAAACAATACTTTATCTACTTTGAATTTCTTCTGAACCTTTTCCAATGTTTACTATCCATCTGGACAAATTTGGACCAAGTTTACTTTTGCTTTGAATTAGTTATTTTCCTTCGTCTCTTAGATATTTACAAAAGCTTTGGCCCATACCTATTGAATCGTCAGAGAACTCTAAGCCCTAGAACTACATAGTTTTAAATGTCATAAAGAAATTTAATAATTTTCCTATTTACGTGACTTACAAGAAGTATTCAACTATTAGATTACATAATTCAATTTAATCCTATCTAAGTCGTATTTGTATGTCAAAACAACTTATATGTTTTGCGTCTTATTACATGATTCGTCTCCGTTTGCAAAGTGATTAGATTCGCAATATCTGCGTTATATAATACCTGCGATATAATTGACGCATGGTATAGTCGTTACCACGCCAGTCCACCATTCGAAGAGTCCCGAGATCGATCCCCGGCGGGGTAGAAATTTAAATGATGAATTTAGATTTCTGTCTCCATGTGTCCATGGCACTCACAACTCAGGAAATCCTAATGAGTGGCTGTGAGTGTGAAACGTTATTTATTGATTACCTACGAACAACAGTTGATTTTCCCCGACATTCATAATATCACAATAGGTTACATATGTACGTAGGTACATGAAACATGAAACATGAAATAATCGGTGACCTATTCCACCTGCCATAACCAACCATTAACAATGAGCGTTGTCGCGTATTTTGAGAAATCTTTGCTAATTCTACTATTTTTGAAAATTTTTGTTCACTCTTTATCATTTACAGAGGGCTCATACTCCAACAGACTACGAACCAAGACTGTACACAAGACGAAAAACCCCGAATTCAACGAGACAGTGCATTTCTTTGGCATCACGGAGTCGGACCTTGATGTAAAATCCATAGAAATCGTTCTGTTTGATGATGACAGGTATTGTTTTATACTTTATCTAAATTACCTGAGGATCTTAGACAAGATACATGATGCTTTCACGTAACGTGGCTATTAAATACATGCTGATGGTTAATCGGTATGTAGCATAACTAAATTTTTCCGAACTTAGTCAGCCATTTCTTTATCTGCCAGATAAATAATTTAATACCCACTTGAGTCCACTAATAAGTTACCAGCGACTGAACCTACCACATACCTACCTTTATCCGAAAGCTGTTAAATAAAACTTTCTGATAGATATCTAATAATTAGTAACATACTATCAAGTACTTTATCAGGAACCGGTAAAGCTGATCTAAATGTATTGAATTGACATCCCAAATTATCTACACATTTCTCCATCCACCGTTAAAATGAAAGGGTAAAGAAAATTAAATACGTTCTATTTAAGTGTACTTATTTATTAAATACCAGGGTTTCTAGTCGCTACTGACCGGTCTTAAGCGTTAATTAGAAGCTCAGAGAGAGTTGCACATCAAAGAAAATTAAATTACGAACTCGAAACAAAACTCGCATCAAGTAATTAATGTAAAGTTGCCAGCTGTTGTAAAAGCGTTGTTAATTTGTACCTAATCTATATCTATATTAATATATAAAGCTCAAGAGTTTGTTTGTTTGTTTGTTTAAATGCGCTAATCTCTGGAACTACAAGTTGGATTTGAAAAATTCTTTTTGTGTCTGATAGCTACATTAATGGGTAAGGTTATAGGCTATCAAGCGGTACATCACTATTCTTAACGCGGGTGAAACCGGGTGGCACAGCTAGTATTACATAAAGCAAAGCACGTACTTACATTTAAGTTACCTGGATTTATTGAATTCACTGTAGGTAGTTATATATGTAGTTCATACGGATTAATCGCGGTTTCTATTAAATAAATGAAATGTTAAATTAATAACATTTCAGTCGAGTCTTCACGTATTTTAGGTAAGTAAGCACTTGCGATCCACACTACCAGGGTTGAAGGCACTAAAGACAATGACTGGTTTAATGCCTTATGCAGGAGAATCCACAACCCACTTAGTTTGAATAAATATTACGTAATAAATTGCACGGATAGGTAATTTTATTATTCAATATAATATTCTTATAAAAGACTAGCGATCCCGGCTTCGCACGGTAAACCTACATATAAACCTTCCTCTTCAATCACTCAATCTATTAAAAAAACCGCATCAAAGTCCGTTGAGTAGTTTTAAAGATTTAAGCATACATAGGGATATAGGGATAGACAAAGCGACTTCGTTTTAGACCTACTATGTAGTGATATTCTTATATTTAAAAAACAAGCTACCGAGCTGTAGATACGCGTGCGAAAAAAATTTTGTTAAACTCATTTTCAGATACGGGTGCGATGAAATGGGTTCCGCCACGGTAGCACTAAGAGAATGTCTGAAATCTCCAGCTCAACTGCGGCTAGCTCTGTCCGGTTCCTCTAACTCTGAACCAGTGGGCCCTCGGATCCTTCTGGCTCTCTGCTACAATACTAAGAAAAGAGCCCTCGTTGTGACTATTTGCAGAGCAGCGGACTTACCACCGCAAGACAGCAATGGATACTCTGATCCTTTTGTTAAATTGTAAGTAGTGTCCGCAACTCGTAAGTTAATAAACTAGTGACTTAGTACTGCAGGTATATGATAAAAGCAATATTAAATTAACAAAGCTCATACATACTCATGTTTAAAGTGAGACCTTGTATGCTCGCGCCAAACACATCTTTCTTACGAAACAAAAAAAAATTCTTGACTTTAAAGAACTTTATATGGAATACAACTAATACGATCTCTTTACAGGCATCTTGATCCAGATCCCTACCACAAGAAACACAAGACATCGATAAAATGGCGCAATTTAAACCCGATATGGAACGAAGAGTTTCTATTTGAAACCCGCCCCACCGAGCTTTCGCGCCAAAATTTGACGTTGACCGTTTGGGATAAGGACTACGGCAAACCTAACGACTTTTTGGGGAGTCTTGTCTTAGGGGCCAATAGCAAAGGACGGAGGTTAAAACACTGGATGGATTGTATTAAGTTCCCCGATCACCGCCATGAACAATGGCATTCCTTAACTGACACCCAGCATATTTAAAAATATTTATTGATAAAATTGTGAATCTGTTATCTACTTTTTTAAAGTAAGTACTCCGTAATATGTTATTGAAAATATAGGAGTAGGTAAGTAAATATTATAGTGTATACATTTTTCTTTAACAATTTTTGAGTAAGAAATTATTTAACAAAATAGTAATTTTAAATTGAATTGGTGCTTAACTGCTTACACGAAAAAATCTTAATACTGATAAAAAAAAGGTAAAAAAAGGAATGCCTAGAAACAGCAACTCATTTTTGTTGCTTATATTTATTTATGGCCGGTCTGTCGTCTGCTTATTAGTAAAAAAGTATATTTTCATTTTTCAAGTATGAAAAGCAGTATTATCTGCCTAGTTATTACGAATGCTTGTAAGGTCTATAAATATAAAGTGTACCTATCTTAAAAAAATCATATTTAAAAAACACTATTTCCATTTGCCACGGGCCCCGAATTGTACACCTAGCTAGACCACTAAGTGAAGTACAGTGAACAATGCAGTGCGGCCTGCACTCTTAAGATAAAATTATCAACATTATTTTTGTACGTATAATTATTATCTATTGTGCCAAATGATTAAGAAAGTAATTTATCTTTTAAAAGAAATATTGTATTATTGTATAACTGTTAAATAAATGAAATGAATATTTTAATGAATATGACATGTAACAAATTAAATATTTTTAAAACAAAGCCTTTTTTCTTACTTATAATGAAGTAATGAGCAGTCTACCGACCGACATAGGGTCGTCTGTTATCACATTTATAAAATCGCACTAGCAAGTGGCAACGTTGAACGTCGCCTATTGCCATGCAATGAAAATAATGGTGATAAAATTAAATGTGCCACTCCATTTTAGCTCCAAGCTACAGCCAGCTCTAGCTCATTTTTTATAAAATAATACAGGATTGCGGTACCTTTATACGTATTATAATTTTTGGATTGCGGCAAAAGCAGCGCCTATACCATTCGTAATAAGCGTAGAGTTCAAAGCAAAGCGTGTCCTAATCCTGAATCATTCCATTTGTCAATTTACGCAGTCTGTGGCGTAAACCTCTTCAAAATATTATATTATGTACTCTGTACAATTGATTTGACAGTACATCTAACTAAGCAGTGTAGAGTAGAGTGTAGTCTGTGGAATTGACACAAAACTTCAAGATTTATGTGACCGTGGGAAACTCAGATTAAAATGTGTGGAAGATTATTTTAAATTACAGGAATGTGATATAATTTTAGCACAGCATCATGGCATTTCTATGTCCTGTGAGAATCAGAAGGGGCAAAAAGAAGAAATGTAAGTAGCACAGCACAGAGCTTTCGTAAGAAAACTTGACGAGTCAATGACCTCAAACTTTCTATATATAATTACAAATATATAAAACTAGTAAATTCATCTCGTTTTGTCGTACTAGAACCCGATATGATGTCCAATCAACTCTGACCGTGGGAATATCGAGTAGATTATGAAGTATGAAAGTTTGGAACAGCACACCTGTAGATTTTATAATCGTTCCTAATGACATTGAACATATGATTTTCGAGTTTAAGATAAAACGCTGCAAATTATTGTTTCAAGTTTCAAATTCATTTATATTTTGACTATTAAAGATTTCCGACACAAATCCTAATTGCCCTTTAAAACCTTTATCACAAACAAACTGATATTGTACTTGTTTACAAAACTTGCTTTTAAAATACTTTTTCAACATATTATTGTAATAAACTGAGCAGTCGATTTACATTTGCATAATCTTGCTAGCAGCCTCATGTACAACTTTTCCATAGTTTTGATAATAGGTATAGGCATAACAAAAGGGGGGAAAGGATAGTGATTGGCACAAATTTTCTTTATAATACACTAGCTACACTAGCTGGCCCTGCGAACTTTGGCTGCCTCAATTGGCTGGTAGAGAATGCTTTTAGCATTAAGTCTGCCTTTTGTACCATTTTTTTTAAGTTGGTATAATAAAATTTAAACAAATAAAATCAGTAATTTAGGTATACAATTAAACCTTCCTCTTGAATAACTCTATCTATTGCTGAAAACTGCATTACAATCCGTTGAGTAGTTTAAAAGATCTAAGCGAACATACAGTGGAAGTAACATCATTTTATTCTATATGTAATAAAGAAGAAGAGGTTATAATTAAAGTAGAAAAGTCTGCATTGCGCTGATTTTCAGTGAAGCCAAGTTGCAAATGGTATTTAACAATTTTGGCAACTAATGTTACGGTAAGTCATAATGATAACTTTATATTACAGCAAGCAGTGGTGATTCAGACAAGGAGCTATCCCGCCCTGGGTCAGGGCTGAGTCCTGGAATGGGAAGGATCACTGGGTCAGCCAGTATTGAAACTTTAGTTAGGGTTGGAATAGAGAAGGAACATGGTCTAAGTCCGGATTCCAAGATGGTTGTTTTACATGACTTTGCTCCATGTGTTGATGATGAATTGGAGGTAACATACTTTTTTATGGTTAATGTATTGCAAAATTACTACATGCGAAACTTCTTGTATTGTTATTAATTGTGATGTCAGTAAATAATACTGAATGTCAAAACAAATAATAACATGTTAAATATTTTACATTAAATTATTTGAAACAGATTTTTTTTTAAATATTTACCTGCCCATAGTGCCAGAATATGGCAAGCAATGGTATCTTTATAAAA
>DWQK01003441.1:0-11566 GCA_018231225.1 Noctuana stator | reverse complement strand
TGGGAGCCCCATTTAAATATTTATCTGTGAAAATTTCAAGTGTCTAACTATCACGGTTCATAATACAGCTGGTGACAGATGGACAGACAGACGGGCGAACAGCGGAGTCTTAGTAATAGGGTGGGTCCCTTTACCCTTTGCGTACGGAATTAAAATTTCGAACTTACAGCTGCGAAGATGGCCGCAGTCGGCAAGTATTCTTAATACAGACAGACATACCTACACATTAAAGAAATGAACATTAAAGACGTTATAAAAACTAAGCGTGTACAGAAAATGTAATGTAACAATGTAATGTAACAATAACCATTTTACCTGGAATCGCTAACAGTAATATTGACATGTAAATGCCACTCAAAAGGAAAGGTCTTTGAAGTTAAGTAAACATTTTTGACGTAGTGGAACAGAAGCGTATGGAAGTATGAAAATAAAAATACTTTCTCTGCTTTTATTTGTTTGATCTTAAGCGCTTGAATTAATATTTCACGTGCCATTTTCCTGTAAAGTCGACATTAGCAGCAGAAATTTATAACATTTAAATGAATAAATAAATAAGCTTTTCTATTTCTAATAGTATATTAATAAATTTAACATTACTATATAATATACTAAAGGTAGCTATTATAAATAATTAACCTACGTTTATTTATTTAATATTTTTATTTAGGTATTTTTTATTATTTAGCTAAGAAAATAGGAATAACAAAGGGCGAGCCTAATGCCTAGTGGCACTCAACACCAATTAACGCTTAGCGAAGGGAAGAATTTGTGGTAGATACATAAAATAAATTGAATGATAAATAACATACGTACATATATACCTACATACTTTGCATATATGTATATAATAGTATAATATATAGATAAATATTTTTTTATTAATTTAAAAGTAAATTTTCAATAACTTCTTACAATCACTAGTATTTAGTACACAGTCCCAGTCACCGCGCTGCATTTTTCTTTCTAATCGTCTAAGAAGTTTCATTTTAAAATCACGTGAAACATTTAATTTTTACGGTTTAGGTATTATTAACAGCAAACAACTAAGTTTCCTCAGAAAGTTAGCAAAACTTTTTACTGTAGTATCTAACTTGAAAATTGGAAATGTAACTACAGAAAGGAAATCGAGGATAACAAACAGGAAAGTAGTAGGTATAACTATAGTTTTAATTAGTTCCTTTAAAGGTAGAAGATGTTTATTTTTATGACATTTAAATATCTGCTCGTTTACGATTGGCTCTGAGGCAGTCGGGCAACGATTGGAGAAAAAATAGCGTTTTATGGCGTCTTAACCCAGTCGTAAAATGGAGGGGACTCGCAATTGAAAGAAAGTCGACAGATGTACCAATACATGGAATACAAACAAACACGTTTAAAACACTACTTTCAGTCTGTCTTCAAATCTTGGGCGAGTCATGTTATCATTAGAGATATTATCAAATTATTATTTAATCGGTGCTATTATCCATTGAAGTCTCATCCACACTTTAAAAACAAATGACGTCCAACGCCAACACAGCTTTTTTATGACTGCAACACGTGACAAAAAGAAATATTAATTTAGTATAAAAAAATCTCTCAAATTATGTGTTATTTTATTTTATGCTAATTAAAATTAAGTTATTTTACCTACATTCATTTTTATCGTAAAATTAATTATTTCGCTTTTCGGCAAAATTAGCCTTCTGGATAGTTTGGTGAGACAGGTAGACTTTATTTCTATCAGAGATTTTATTGGTTTTGGAAGTCAACAAAATCTTTATCACACAAAATTAAGATGTAATTATTACGTAGGCACATAACGTCGCTCGCTTGTAGGTATTCGCATCATAGGTGTGTTCCGTAGGGAGGCAGCTCAAATTACGGTTTGTTCCTGTTTGCGGCACCGGAACCCGTGGGAATAGGGAATAGAACGGAATATGATTTCCTACATATTGAACCGAATCAGAATATCAAATATACGTTACATAAACAAAAAACTAATAGTGTGCCTAGTGTGTCAGCACGGGGAATACACTCAATAATAACGCTTCATACTCACAGCCCACTCTAAGATTCCCTGAGTCGTGGATGCCATGGACAGTATGGACACACACAGAGATCATTACAGAAACACTCAGACTACAAACAGAAATTTAAATTTTTGCCCCGCCGGAGATCGAACCGAATGGTGTACCTACTGGCGTGGTAATCATTACACGACGCGGGTCGTCAAAAGGGTACCAACCCTAAGCTCGTATATTATTAATAATGTAATGAAGGTGCATTGGTTTAAAAATCAACAACTATCATAATTATTATGTCAGCGGTAGTTTATTATGGCTACATTAACAACCAATTCATATGACAAATGATTTTCAATAAACTGTTTCTTACCGTTGTGACCTACTTCGTTTTACTTTTTCTTTGACATTGTTTAATATGCGCCGTGCAGAAAATCGCATTATGGCGGACGTAAACTCTTTAATGGCGGGCAAATTTTCCAGCGTTGACATTGCTGACTGGGATTTGTCAAATCTTCCGAGTCTAAAGGAAATCACACTATATACTAAATACTTTCAGCTACGATGGTCTATAATACAGACCATTCTATAGACTCTATAGAAACAGTGATACTAAACAAAAATGGCTTGCTTATAAAAAGAAGCCGAATTAATAAATAATTACTCAACAATTTGAGGGCAATTTTATAATAATTAGTAAGGGACTACATATTATTTTGGTAAGAAGAAGAGTGTAATATCCATAATTATTATTCTAATTGTTGGGGCGAATAATTATCTCTATATCTATTTAAACAAACGACTGTTTAAACTTCGAATTATATTTTAAGGTATTGTAAAAGGTATGAAACTTTTTGGAAGTTCGTAAACTTTGCTCATGAATTATGGAGGGAAGAGATAAAAATACATTGGATAAAATTAGGGTGGTTTTAGGAGGTTTCTTAGGAGGTCCCTTAGGATAATTTTATGGCATTTTTTTCAACAACAACTGGTACTTAGTGATTTTTTTTGTATCAGGCTATTCATAGAGCTCATACTCGTATGTATATATTTATTCATATTTACCCATGATTTAATGTTCTAATGGATGGTGTAGTACTTAATTTAATTATCTAATTGTGATTGAAGATTTTAAATATCATAATTATATTTATACTTCGTCAATTGTTGGTTCACGAACAACGTGTGTGTTAGATATATTCGTCAAACGGCGACACTGATTGTGAATAACTCTTTTGGAGGTTGTGAGTTATCCAAATAAAACTCTATTTGAAGGTTGCAGATGGTAAAATGTAATACAAAATGGACTATAAGTAAGAAATGGGAACGACGATATTTTCAAAATGGTCCTTTTCTATCACAAACAGAAACAAGAGTTGAAACAACTTTGTTATACCTTTCACGACATACCCCACGGTGAGTTCCGAGTTAATCTGTCGTTCCGTCTAGTGCTTCATATCTTTTTCTTCGTTTAAATATCGCAGTAGGTGTCCCTAGTTTCTCAGAGTACTGTTAAGCTAGAAACAAATAAATCTGAGATAGTGTACCCAACAGTCACTATCAATTTGTGGTATCGATCGAAATTTTACTGGTCGCGGATATTACCTCCTTAAACATTAATTCCTTAAGTTCAAACGTCCCATGGATTATATTAGCTGGCGCAGGTTATATCACCGACTATACATTCGAAACTGACACTTCGAGGTGGATCAGAAATGGATTTCTTAAATTTGATACGGTTTTTTTACGTATTAATAAAAATAATTTTGATTCTAACTTTGTTTAATAGCAGAGAACTAATGCATGACCAGGATTAATGAATGAAATTAATGGACCGTCGCGTTCAGAGCGGAACGAACGAATGAGAGAACAATAGTTAATTGCTAAAGTTTGTACTCAGTTTTTCTATCGCTATAATAGAAGTAATTAGAAGTTAATCTAAGTAGTCTACGGGTCAATGTTTTGGTTCTTGCTATCCTGTTTTGTTTTAGAGGTTTTCGTATCGATTAACCTCACTGAAGATACTTACACCTACTTTCAATTGAGAAGCACACTAAGAGCTGTATCATAGTATATTATGCTTGTATGTTGAAAAATACACATTGAGCTCTACTATTTATTTCCAAGGTCTCGAGTCTGCTCGAGACTGATATTTTACTATTACTGGCAAAGGCCAGTGATAGTAAAATATCAGACAATACAATTCAGACAATATAACAGTACAATTTCGGAACTAATGAGAGCATTAGTCTCGAAATTGTCTCGAATTGGGTGGAGCTTCAGTATCATAATAGTTTGCGATTGTCGAAAAACCCTAAGGAATTAAAAAAAATTACACTTATGTTTAGTTTACAATATTTTTGTAACTCAAGTAAAGGATTAGCCATTCTTTGTTTCATTTTATCGTTCAGTACCAAAACACAATTATGAGAATGTTCAGGTCACAACACTATCTATAACTCAAATACTCCAATTGGATTGGCGGACAAATAATGTTCATTCAGATATTAAAGGAGGAAGCCAGAACTACAATTCGATTTCTGTCCTACGGGAAGAGGAGAAAGCCAAAGTTATTTTATTCCTTCATTCGTAAATTTTGGCAACGCTTATATCCCCGTATCCTTTGTGTCCCCACTAACGAGAGCCTTATTGTATTACCTAAAAAATTCCTTTAGGCTACTAAGTTAGCGGTTTCTTCTCTCGACCTAATTCCATTACTCGTTTGCAACTATCAAACGTAATGATTCTAGAACTCACCACGCATTAGACTATAAATAAGCAATTGTGGAATATTTTCAGGCGATTGATAGGAACTATGGTACATGTTTAAATCCGTTTAAAATGTTTAAATGGAAACGGTGAGACCGCTGATTTTACGCAGAAATTAGAGTTCTGAATACTTTTGTCAAGTTTGAAAACGTTGAATAATGAAACCTTTTAATTTCCTTTTCAGCCTGTATACCGTCAAATCAAATTTCTAAATGTTCTCATGAAATGTTTTAATGCTATTTAAACTAAGTTCTTGATTAAAGTGATAATGGAATGAATTATAATAAATATTACTAATAGGTAAAGTCTTAACAGAAGATCGACGTTAAAACAAAGAATTTATTAAGATTAAAATATCATTTAAAGAGAAAAAAACAACTTTAACGAAATCACACTGAAAATTATTCAATAAACAATAATAATAGAAATCGGGCCGAGTTTCTTTAAAATATAATTGTCGATTTAAACTGTTAGTTTATCCAAAGCTCTTCTTAGTATAGAAATAAAGGTATAAAAGCATAAAGAGTAAAATAGGAATGATAATATAACGTTACGCACTTTATGTTACGAGATGAGAAGCAGGTTGTGCTATGAGTAAGACTTCCAAACGCCTCAAAATACTGCATCGTCCACTATTGGTTCCACCAGGGATGGTTTCGGTTAGTACAAGCAACCGTAGGGATGTTTGGTATAAAGTATTCATGGACCGCACCTCCTTGGTAGTCCACCAAATCATCGTTTTGATCGAAGAAACTGACGGATAAACGAAAACCGGTAGGTCTTCTCGACATTGGATGTAAACGATATTCTACTATCATACCCCACCATACTGACCCTCTCCTGTCTCTCAGATATCTAAGGATGCGATTCTCAACTTGCCTCCAGCAAGGAGCTAACACTTCAGAGTTAGCTGGTTCTACAGCACGATTTGCCAAAGGGCTCTGAGGTGCAAAATTAAACGGTTCCCCAGGACCACCTAAAGAATCAGCTAAGAGATGGCCAGCTTGATCGTCGATTTCCTTATCCATCATTGTCATATGTGTTTTCACTTCGCCTGCAATGGGAGCTCTGACTCTATTATTACGAGGATATAATCGAGTACGCATGGCCACTGTCATATGTACGGCACTTCGATGGTTTACGTTGGGCGATGTATTATCTGCAGGAGATACGTATGTCGATACAGTTATATTGCTGTCATATATATTATCATAATGTGCTGTTATAAAGTTATCTTCATCATTTATGATATCGTCGATTAAAGTGTCAATTCGATTTAAACGAACAACTTGTCTTTTTACAATTCTCTTGCTTTTTCGCGGTGCAGCAATTAATTGAGTCTGTATGCAGCTGTATTCGATTCCTCTGGAACAGCTGTTTATATTAACAGGAGCAGATTCAGGAAACAAGTTATGGAGATTCGGCTTATCGTCACAGTTGTTCCAATTGAAGTTTTCAGTGAAGCACCAATTATAGCTTTTGCCATCAAATTTTCCGCATTTTCCGTTACACTTTTGTCCTGAATTGGTATTATATTGCAAAATTTCTCTCGCAGGTATGCAGGTAGCTGAAGCTTGAAGCGAGTAGCGACAGGTTGGTTCAGCGCCTTTTCTTAGAGGTTTACATTGCGATATACAGATTAGTCCATTTTTAGTGCGAGTACCTTCCCCGTATGATATCAATAATAAGAACGGCAAGACATTATAGACAACATATGTGACGGCGCTCATTGTGAAAACTGCGACATGAATCTTATTCGGGCATGGTTTTTATAAGCAAATGTAGTTCGGTAATAGTTTCAGTTTTGTGATTTCATTAGTTGTATTAATTTGCTTTAATTTAGGGAAACGCCCAAATTAAACGAAATAATCAGAATGAAAGTATACACTTTAAATTATAATTATTAGCATACAATAGGAAGTGATATTAACATACAATACAATATAGTCTAATGACAGTGTTGAACTTGATTTCTTCATGCGGGGAAAACCATCCCGAAAATGTCTTCATCGCAATGAAGGTCAATGGAGTCTACAATGTCTGTAGGTAGGTATTGTGTCTGTATGTGTTAAATGACAAAATGACACTACACAAGTAGCCAGTTCGGTATTCGAAGGTCATGGATGGTACAATGCATTATGGATGCAACTTTGCTATTATTCAAATAATGTATCAAAATTAATTTGGTTGACTGTGTGTTCGCAGCATTGGGACTAGTAAAACGTTTACGAATTCTTTCGTAGTCCCGAGACTGTTAGACCATCATGTTATTGAGCGAACTGCAGTTTCTCTATCTTTTATGCTATCATATATCTTTTAGATGTATTCATCCTTGTCACCCACTTAACATGATCTGAAGATTCGATAAGCATTTCGTGCATTGGTCGATTTATTTACTTGGTTATTAAGGAGGATATTATTATTTTTATATTAGCAAACGGCTCCTTTAACAATTTATGATATATTATTTTTGCTATTTTGTAAGCAGTCCATAATATGTGCAGTAGTGAGTATGAGAAACAAAAAATAAAAGTCTATCTTTTTATTAGTCTACATACGAAGAGTCATAAAAATATATTATCTTTCTTTGTTTGCATTTGCTTTTAATTTTCCAGTTAGTAACTTTGAAAATAATCGCCCATAATGCTCACTGGCGATACGCGCTGTTTTTGTTAGACTACAATCATGGAGTTTATTTAATTGAATTATTAACTTAACATATACCTAACAGTCTAAATTCAATTTAGTAATAAGTGGTTAAGTGTTCTGAGTTAATTATTCATAGTAGTTTCTCTGTGAGGAAGTTAAAAAATAATTTTTAATACTTCTATATTATAGAACTTTGAAATCTACTTCACAAAGAACTCTGATGAATGTTTTTATGGTCGTATATTTTATGGAGAAAATAAAAAAGGGTTCGAACTTAATATCGGCGAGATGTGCTAAATTTTCATGACCTCTTTCCGTTTTTAATAACACTATTACAAGGTTTTAATGGTGCTTCTATAAAGGTTTTGGATGGTTTCTGAAGTTTTAATACTTCTTAAGACTTCTGTCTTTAATATTCCGTAAATGTACATAATTGTGGCTCAAATGTTTCAAGTCATTTCGACGTAAAATAACAAACCTCAACGCGTGGTTGTGGTTTTGTTAAAACCGTAGCTCGTACGAATATGCAACTACGAGTAAGTTTATCCACTTTGTAATTCACATACAGCTGTGGCTTCAGATTCTTCCAACTTTCTAAAATGTTACTCCGCATATGTTTATTAAAAAACATTCACTAAATTGTGGACATTTTCAGGATTTTCACTGTTGTTTTGAACCAAAACTACAATAAAAATTCTTGTTAGTTTAACATCACTGAATTTCGGATATTCGAAAATATTCCAGAACATCTGATAAAGTGAGTGTAAAATTCAGAACCAAACCAATTTTCACAACAGACTATAAATAACTTTTACCGGTAATAAACGTTTAGTTTACTGTTCAATTTAATTGCACAATTTGTATAAAATAGCTTATCTGCGCTTCGCCAACAATATATAATAGTGCGTTTGCAACGAAAGTCGCAATTAAATGCGCTAATAAATGTCACAGTTCGCACTATTTCCGTTGTAGTTAAAGTAATTGATGGAATGTTTTACGAGTATGGTGTAAGTTTGAAATAGCAGTTATTATTATTATTTAGTGAGACGTGAACTGGTCTAGCTCTAGAGTTTAGACCCAACAGCAACCGCGACTATTTTTGATCTATTGTTGGCTAGCTCACCCCATTTACTTAATATGCTACCCATTGCCAACTACGAGTATAAAGTACCGGGTGATATTCGAAGGCTCCAGATCCTTAGTTAATTTACGGACAAGTAATCGCTTTTGTCAGCAAATAGGCATTGTATTAGGCATTGGAACTCTTCTAACGCTTTTTTGATGACTATTTCTAATTCTAATCATTTATTTCAAAGTCTGTGAGTTGTGTAATTTTTAAATGTGGGCTGTATTTAATTTTTCATACTGCAGATTGATTAATGAAACACGAAAATTTTAATGTTTTTGTCATTTGTATTTTCATTGCGACAATATCGAAGGTAGAGCTAAGGCTGTCGGATAACTCGTTGTCGTCCGATGTCGTGATGCTTCGTGTTTTATCGCTGCAATCGTGTTTATAGTCCACATAGTGAGCACGCGTCATAAATGTGCCTTAAGACTCTTTTTTCCTCAACACACTACACGATTTATGCATTTCTTGATTTATTACAATAAAAAAAATATTTCTACTAGAGAACAAATTAAAACTCTATTCTTTGAAGAATATTATATATAGTATAGGTACATGCATGTATAATAGTTACTTATATGCGCGTACAAACATATTCGTACATACAAATAAACTTACACATGAAGTAAGAAGCACGTTAATATCTGATTTCAAATAAAAACCGTAAAGACGTATTAACGTGCAAATTAAACTGTAGCTTACGCTGTTATTTCCGCAAAGCGCAGCTGGCTGCCTGCAGACTCCATAAAGCGACTACAGCCGCTCGTAAAACTCTTATCTTCTCTTTCTAACACATTATAAATTAGTGATAAAACTTCCATAGCATACTTTTGAATTTATTTCAATATAAGTATTATTACCTACTCGATGACTTGGTAAACGTTATTCTTCCATATATGCAAAATGAGAGTTGGTGGTAGGAAATTCAAAAAATAGATTATTTAGGTATTTTTACTTGTTAAGTCACTATAAAATTTTGTCCAGAAAATGAAAAAAAAATTTTAAAAATATTTTTTATGGGGTATTCTCAGACCTACTGAATATACACACAAAATTTCATAAGAATCGGTCAAGCCGTTTCGGGAGGAGTTCGGCAACAAATATAATAATTACAACAGCATGTACCCGTAGTTCATACTATACCTATTTACTTTTACTAGTCAGAGGTCCTGGTTGTGGACCCCGTGTTGGTTAGTTGTCGCAGTATAGACCAAATCCATACGTTATCCAAAAGTACTTGAACCCTATCCAATAGATCTAAAGTTAGGGTTAAGTAATATTTGTAACTTAACGACTTGTTTAATGTTCAGTGTTTTCACGAGTAACTTATCACACTCTTGAACACATAAAATTAATTAATGTAAGGTTCCTTGGAATGTCATTAGTGTAATTTAACATACACACAAGCGCACAGTAGCTCGCACCGTTAAATTTAAAT
The DNA here is from genome assembly GCA_018231225.1 of Noctuana stator. Classification (NCBI taxonomy): domain Eukaryota; kingdom Metazoa; phylum Arthropoda; class Insecta; order Lepidoptera; family Hesperiidae; genus Noctuana; species Noctuana stator. Next base: position 1,578 of record DWQK01003441.1, on the reverse strand, counting down.
AACCAAACGAAATTGGCAACAACGCGCAATTATTATAATTGGCTTTCAGCCTGCCGGCTTATAATGAAATGTTAAACTTGGAGCAAATGTCACCATCCGCTTTTAACCTATCGGCTTGTTATGATTAACGTGCTTCATATTTGCCGCAAATCTATAATCCAATACTCTTGATTGACATTACGTCGGGGTCGGAAAATGAAATACGAAATACAAAACTGATCATTGGATCCGGGGAAAAATCGTGTCGACAATTAATGTGTTTTGCTGTTTATTGGTCACCGGGATAGCTTGAGGCCAAGAGGCCATCCACAACGAACCCCGGACGAACTGCGCAAGTTCTATCTACAATACAATCTTCTATTTTCTTATTAGTATTTATAAGGGATGATAACAATTTCAGAATTTGTACGAAATGAGTTGATAAGGAAATAGAATGTGCACAATTTATTGTTAAATATTAACCTCCAATATTTTATCATCAACACTATGTACGAAGGAGCAAAGAGATTATTCATTGCTTGCAGATTACGTGCAAAAAGTGCACGATAATTATATAACAGTATGCGCAGTTCGTCTACGTCAGCAAGTAACGTCTTGTGTAGTGTTGCGCTACATTCCGGACTGAGTATATCGATAAAATTGAAAACGAAATATTTTTTATCCTATATCACAATTATTTTATTGTTCGTGTAGAAATAGTATTTCTATCACCAAAACTCTGCTGTCAATCATTCTGTCTGTATCAGGTTGTATCGCTTTTATTTCAAAAATGATAATAGACTTGACAAAGACGTTTTCAAAGAATAGGTGGTAATACCTTTTTTCTTTTTTACGGGAGTCCCCATAAAAAAATGCGTTGTTGTTTCGGCTCTATCGTAAAACATTATTGTCACTTCCCCTTCAATAAAACATGGTTACAAAATCTGCATGTCTAAGAGTTCTTCATAAAATTTTCGATAGTCGTGTGAAGCGTGTGGTCAGTGTGATGGACTGCGGCGTGAACTCTAAAAGTTTTAAAGTGGGATGGTAAGCCACAGTAAACATAAAATATCGATATCAACAAACGTCCTTCCAGCACTATTTGCCAAGCTTGCAGGTGAGGGCGATTGCATTTGCATTCATTACCAGCGTCTGATTAGTGGATACTGGCGGAACGATCCATCCCCCGCCGACTGACTCGTACTCGTAGGATATGAAAATCAGACAGGTCAAGAACAAGCTAGCTCTAGCTCCCTAGAGATTTGACCTAAAATTTAACCACTCGAAATTCTAAGTCACTTTTAGCACATTAAACAATACTAGAGGTGGCCTCATTCGCCAATTTAAATAGATACAGTGATCTGGAGCTCGAGTGTGCTATTACAATGGTTTTGTAATTGTAATTGAGTTGTGATTGTCTGTCACTGGCATCTCAATGTTTGATTTTTAGTTTTGTCAAGCTACAAATTAAAGTTTCCTTTGATTTTCCGATGATTTTGTCATGTTAGAATTCGGTTATCTTGTACATAAATTAAGTAATAATACTCTACGATCAGCGGCTTAGGCTTTTCGTTGATCCGTCAGTCGGTCATTCCGGAC
>DWQK01003440.1:0-11567 GCA_018231225.1 Noctuana stator | reverse complement strand
TTGAGGTTGGATGTAGATGTCCATGGGCGGCAGCGACCACTTAACACCAGGTGACCTGCATGCTCGTCTGCTACTTCATATCATAAAAAAAAATTGACCAGTTCGCCCACGGAGGTACCACCAGGTTTTCATAACCCACCGTAAAGCAAGTAGACGATTATCCTAGCCCTTCTAAATAGCTACTCGTATGCATCTACGAGTGCGTACGACCTCAGTTAGAACTTTACTCCTATTTGAAGATGCAAAGTTGAGAACTGTCCGCTATCTTATTCTTGCTGTGATTCTTGTACGTTAAATTCCTTTATGGTGCTACAGTTTTATTAAAAACGTCAAGAAGTATGAACTTCTTACTTCACAAATAAATTCGTATTGGACCAATAGTGAATACTTACACTAGCTAACAAACACGAGACCGGCGCCGCGACGTCACCCCCGGTTCGCGAGCAAAATGAATAAAGTTCCGTAAAATACTGCAGTCGCATCGAAAATGCGCATATTTATTGCAGTCCCTGGCCGGACATTCATTCGAATAGATTCCGATGTAGTCGTCCGCTGCGCCTTTATTTAATAAAGGCTTTCCTTTCGGCTAGCCTCTCCTTCTTTCTGATACAATGTTAACGCCAACGTACCTAATGGTTTTAAGAACTTAATTTATAGTACTTAAGTACGGACATGACAAACGGATCCATCTTGAGTGCAAACATGAGTATTAAAACAGGGCGCACTGAAGATATTTGGATCTTAAATTCAGTTAATTAACACGAAATTTAATAACTTTCTCCGTTTTCTATATAAAACAAAATCGGATTAGTTACACCATCTATAAACTCAAGTACGGCTGGACAAATTTTCATGATCTTTGATTTGTTGAACTTTCCTTCGCCCCGAATAGCGCTTACCTAGATTAAAACATCAGTAAAGTTGAGGTTACAGTTCATGTGTTGCGTCTATTAATTTAAAATATTAAATAAAGTTTTTAAAAAAATTGTATGAAATTTTTTGAGCTGCCTTCTCCAACTTCTAGTCTACTAGGTACCTCGTTCTCTAAAACACCTACCTGGGTTATAAAATGTTCAGGTCTACTTACGTGTTGCTCACTCACCTATATCGGTACAGCCCCTCAGCATTATCTTCCATCTTCCTCCTCCGGCTGTCCTGGCCTCCGGCTCCAGCGTCCAGTGACCAGAAGACAATGATCGACCAATACTAACAGCAATTTGTATTCGACCACGACCACTGCACTATTCTTATTCACTCAAGTTAACTATATAGTTCCCATACTTCTAACCTTGGAATTACATACCTAAATGTACGTATTTAGCAGTTCAGGAGTTTTAAGAAGACTTAGAACATAAGTGTAAGGAAGAAGGTAAGCGTAGATCGAGATTAGAAAGTTGCTATTACGATTACAGTAAATGGGTAAATGGGTTCCCAAAATTAATGACGCAGAGACAAAATGTAGGGATGAGATCACTCGAGTGATTTCAGTCCTTCTTACTCCCTTTCTTTTCAAAAAATCTTTTGGAAGTATTGAATTGTACTTCGAGAAGACCTTCAAGTAGTCCAAAGAACTTCTATTTGTTTAGTTCTTTCCGTAACTGTTAAAGAAATTTAAGTTTAGTATAACACAAACATTGGTATCCCAGCTTTTCCTCCTGAGAAAATGGAATAAATGGGGATAAAATTACCTAACTGAAGAAAAAAATATTGTATACCTACTCGTACCTAGATATTAGGACATATTTCAATAAAATCAATGATACAAGATATTATAAAAAGAAGACCAAATAAATATTGTAACCCAAATATTTCGCTCTACATTTTCGTGAATATCGGATAAAGAGAGTTCAAGACAAAATTATACCTACTGCTTATGCCAAAACCTATCAGTCTACCTCTGAAATATAAATGAATAAAAGACCCAATATATTGTGTACAGTACCTACATATTCAATTTCATTCACCTATAAGAATTCTCACAAAAATATTAAACCTATTTTGTAAATAGAGTTTGTATAAAAAATGTATCCTTTGAAAATATTGGAGAATGAGAAGTATTAAAGCTGTTATAGATCCATAAAGTATTTTATGAAATTTGCACAAAAATTACAGTCAAGGGAAATTGGAGCCCCGATTAGACGAAGCACAATGGGACAAAATACCAAAATTTAAAGGGATACTGATGGACAAAGGGTCCATTTGGGTCAAAACATCCCGACATCAAAAGGAACCGTCCTTGAAAATATCGCTTTTGTGTTGTCATGAAAGGGTTATGTTGTAATTCCATTGTCTACGCACAAGCCGTTTATTGTCATCTTCTAAAATAACTGGATATAAGGATTACGAAATTGTAGGTATACAAAAGTTTAGAGCTTAAATATTCATTAATTTACTTATCGAAAAATTTGGGTACATTTCAACACGTATGTAATTAATTAAGAGCAGTACCTACCTTAAATACTAATTAATTAATTATTAGGCGTACCGTTTAAGATGGTGCATTTGATTTTGATTTCGTTATAATAAGATGGTTTCATGTGCACTAACAGTATAAATTGTTCTAAGAAGAGTCAAAGTAAAGATACCTATATAAAATTTCAATCCAATCGTTTCGGGTATTTCACAGGAGCATAAAAATTAGATCAGTGAAATCTTTACCTACATGGCAACCTCAGTACTTTGGCAAAATACTGTATTTCACTGATGTACCTAACTACATTCTAACTCGTTAATATCAAGGTCCAAACGATTTGTTTGCGCATTGCGGACTAAGTCATGTTAGAAAATATAAAATGAAAAGTTCGAATCGTCTACCCGAAATCAGATAATTGTATACCCATATTTGTACAAATAAGATTTTCATTTCAATTTATAATTATTCTAGTAACAGAATTGTTTTTCTTCAAAACATCTGTTGAATTTCAATTGCGAATCGGAATGGGGAATTATTTTGAACTTATATTTTTATTAATAAAAACAATATTAGATATATTTTGACTTTTAGAAGTCATAGCACTATTTTTTACATGTAAGTGTTTTGAGTAAATTCCAATAAAAATCCTGTAATGTGAGGAAAAACCATTTACCAAAAACCAATAAGAGTAAAAAGGGTACCTTCATTTGTCCTTCATTAATCATTGAACAAAAAGAAACGAAAATTGGATGGCGGGATAAAAACCACTATCGTTATTAATATCATTTATCTATCCATCCATCAGCTTTGATATGTCCACTGCGGTAGGTACATAGCCCTCTCATAGCAAATTACTCAGTTATAACATAGACGGTCGCCTACATTTAATTGAAATGTCGGAATAATTTGATTTCAGGGTCGACGTTGGTGACAGATCTAATTACACAAATCCCTTCACTAAATCCTGACAACCAGTTAGAAATAAACTTAGTTCGTACTGGAATTAGACAATAATTTCGTTTAGAATAATAAAAATGACGACTCCATAAAATAATTTAATTTGAGCTTTAAAAAACCTATGCTAAATTTTCAGTTTAGGTAACCTAGTACATAGTTAGATACATATATATAAAAGTCAGAACATGGGACGCGTCGTATAAGAATATTAGGTATACGACGCGTATAAGATTATTTTTGTATTCTTCTCCGCTCTATTTATTAGCCTCATATGGAAGCTCGAACATTCATTTGTATGAAATGAGAACATGCACCAAAAGTATATTTACAGTAGATGCAGTTAAAAATTACAACGATTATGCGTCGCATAAATTATGGTTTACATAATTTTTCATGTTGATAACTTATTGGTACTAATAAACTACAAAGAGATGAAAAAGCTAAATAGGTATCCTCTTAAACAGGTTCTTGAAAAAAGCAATAAATCCTCAAATTCATTTGAATACCTCCTTTTGTTGAAGTCGGTTAAAAGTAATTTTCTTCTAGACAAATTATAACAGCTATTTAAAATTTCAAGAGTCGTGCATACTATAGGTAATATAAGAACGTAACGGAAACGTTTAGATTGGCCGTAACGGAAACTGACTCAGTTTTCTATGTTAAGTTCTTTTTCCGGTGCGTCACGTTTGGTATAATCTTCAAGTCATACGGCCTTGTACAGCTTAATCCCTTTTCGCCCACGCACGTTTTGTTAATACTCGTATCATCGATACAACATAACATTGATACAGCGCCGATAAATACTTACGTAGAAAAAGATTCATAATTTTAATTACCTAAATAAATTTTGTTTCATTCAGTAAAAAAACGCATAACATAGACATACTCTTAATTATATAATTTATTGCAGTTCTGATTCTCTATAATATAAACAAAAATGTTTCTTAACCTTACAGCTCTATTAACAAAGTTAAGTGAGTAGATATGCCTTATTTGGAGGAGGTGTTGCTTACTGAAAAAATCTTATCATTCTCACCTTAATTATCATTTTATAATCTAAAATCTTCCCTCGCCTTTGCCGCTGTGTAGTCAGAGAGAAGAAAGAATTTGTAGCGCATTACATGACGTAATCATAAAAAGTAGCCACACAATTTCTTGCTGCTGAAGAGTTGAGCTGCTGAGAGCACAACTGTGCATTAGTGAGTAATTGTGAGTCGGGATCTAGCTGAAAATTCCGGTGAGCGTATGATTTCTAATTCAAGTATTATCCATCACAGCTGTCTTTATGAAGGTAACTGAAGTAAGAATTTAGATTTAAAATAAACAATATCTAATTAATCTCAAGTTTGAAAGTAACATTAAAATAATCCTATTACCAACTTTAAATTGATGAATGCAATATCCGATGGTATATTAAGTTACCGACCTAATAATGCAGTACCTTTACCGACCCAGATACGAAAATATCTAAATACCTGAGAGCCACTTAGAATAATTAATTCAGATGCACGGTGGTTTAATTTACCCCAGAAATGGAAAGGGAAGCAATGCTGCCGTAGGATTTAGTTAGCTCTACCGTTTTCCAACAGCCATTAAACATAAATTACCAGGCCATCTCTGACGAACCGGCCGGTATATCTACATAGCTATGACATTGACGTTAGCTTGATATATTGCACATAATATTTAGAACCAAAAGTAATCACATACAATTTTTTTTAAAGATAAATGGATGAAGTTTTTAAGGTTATCTACAATAACCATCCGAATAACAGTTTAGAAGCCTTGTATCGGCAAAAAAGACAAATTTCATCTGCGCGAGAAACAGCATCAGCTAGATTAAGTAGGTACATGGAACATTTTGCAAACCACTGTAGCACATTAAGCTATAACATCGACCAATAGCTTCATAATAATAGAATACAACAAGCCAACAATAGACCAATTACGTAACCGAATATACCACTCACAATCTGATTTTCCAGTGTCATGTGTGGACAAATGGTCGGTTTTCGCGAAAGTAGCGCGGACGTGCTCTCGCGGCGAGCGCTGCGGCGCAACTGGCGGCTCAGACTGAAAGACTACACGAAACCCTCCCCACCACCCCACGTCTAAAGCCGTGTTGGCGCCCACCGTGGGCCTTCGCAATTATTGGCATACTAGTTATTCCCTTTATTTTACAGCTGCCTATTGTATAAAAAGCCTCTAATCGACGTTGAACGACCTAAAGCTTATAATAAACTAAAGTATAGACCTAACTTAACAATTTTGTCCTCGTTTTTTGAATTATTGAACTTTCGATTTTTTCGAAATTGTATGTACAGGTAATAAAAGTACGGCCACGTATTAAGCTCCTGTCTGTTTAATTTTAGCAATGCTTATAATATTTTTATAGATATCGCAAGATATCCCAATAATTTAGCTCTGCGAAAATAAGTGTATGCAGGGTGCTTACAAAGCTCGATTTCACGAAAAGGTAAGTTAGGGATCATAAATCTTACGAAATCCGCAACTTTTCACACCTACGTCCCGTATCTTGTAACTACGGGTTTTTCTTCATAAAAAATGGGTTTTCAACTAGACATATATACATGTATGTACTCTAGTAACTATTCGCATTTTCGAAGGCTACGTGTTTTGTAGTTTTTTTTACGATATCCTGTAGGAATCCAATATTATCTTGAAATGATATTAATTTCTAATATTTCTTCTTAATAGCTTCTGAATACACACTTTAAATAACTTTACGGATAGAGGATCGATAAATAAAATCTATTAAAAAGTTTGAAACATGTATTCAATTATATAATATTTTAACAACCTCTCCTCAAAAGAGTGTAAGAACGTCACTCATTATTCGCATCTCTAGAACCGAGTTCTTGCAGCGTAGAGATAATAAATTTAACATAAACCTTTACATAACCAAGTTTTGGTACAGTAATAGAGATTTATGTCTTTGACTTATTATAAGACCCGTACATTTGTGTATGTTTAACAGTGTTTTGAATAAAACAAAATGCTTATTTAGTCGTTAAAAGACGTCTTGACATTTTTAAGTCGACGTCAAAAATGGAGAAGGCTCTTAATTCGACTGTTTTTCTTTATGTCTGTTACTTTACTACTTTCAACTGGGTGAATCGATATGGATGATTCTCTTTTTATTAAAAAGCTGATGGTTCCCGTTGGGTCCTGTTTTAATTTGGTCTAGTTCTGACGACGATATCTATGAGAACATCATATAAGTTTTAAATTTAAGTATGTGCGCGAAAACTTTGAAGTCGTTTTTCGTAACACGTACAAATATGATTAGACAATTTGTGTCGGACATGAGATAATATCTACGACCGACGCCGATGCTAGAATTACCCTTCTGTAATAGTGAATCGTTCCGCCCACGATTCAAGGTGAGCCCAATTCTTACGACCCCACACCTCGTCTCGTATAATCTTTTTTCCTTACACGTCCGTAAACCTGCTTGAAAATTTGACCTTAGTTGCTTATATAAAAGCTAAGGTCAAATATCAAAGTTTTTCTTACAGCAGATGTGTGTGACATTATCAATTTTTTTTACTTTAAGTAGGTTAATAGCAGATGTTGATGTGTATGGAGCTTAAACAGTTTTTGTTTCTTTAATATGGTTGTATATATGTGAATTTAGAGTGAACGTTTTTACTATTGAATGAATTTCGTACATAATTTATTAAATAGTAATAAAAATTTATTAAATAATAAATTATTTACAAAAGTACTAAGGCCAAAATATCGTAACACTTCCCTATACTCTAGCTATAATCAACACGGTAGGTACAAAATATACATAAGCGTTATAGCGCGCTCTTCTCATCCGCTACGAATGCTACGAGTGCTACGAGCTACGAGAACGTAGCGCGTCCTACATTTTCTTTTGTAATCAGCCTACTTACGTGTTTATTCACGCGGATTACTGTGCGACAATCTGTGTCAATCCAGTTTGGATTTTAATGAAATTTACATGCAACAGAATAAGTCTTGCCCTTAATCTTCGTGACTAAAATATAGATAAATATTTAAGGCAAAATTGAAACGTGTATAAAAAGAATATAGTTCACTGTATTGAAGATTTAGACCAAGATATGTAACCAATGTACGGCAGACATATTTAATTAAAAAGTAAAGGAAGTTTTAAGAAAACATATTTGTTTAGCAATTTAAAAAAATTAAAATATATTTATATTTATTTGGTAAAATAAAAAATTGATCGAAAAATATTACAATAATCATCATAATTAAAAATAATATAACAAATATCACATAAAACCGTTAGATCTTTCACTCAGGTACAACCGTTAAGAAGTTAAAAAGCATTATTAACTGGTTTAATTTATTAAAGGGTTACATTTGGATAATAAGTTTGCACCTAAATAACTAAACTTGAGTAGCCATTTCATATTTATTTCTACACAACCAATCGATTTGCTGGCAAGTTTTTTTAGCATTCAGCACTTATCCTTCATATAAACTTTAGCTATGTACATTCTCACTTCTCCATGCGCGCATTATGCTTAAAATTTTTCTTCACGTATTAAAATACAGGCTGTAATCGTTAAATGTGCACAGGCGATTATTCCGTATATATTATATATATGTTAAATAAATCCTTTAGATTTGTTAAATAAATCCTGTGTCAGAAACAATAAATCTAAGCATGCATATATATCTTTGTGCATTTTGTACATAATATTATTATACCTAATGATATAAAAAATATTCCTACATTTTCCATGGAATTTTTCACTGATCATGTCCTAACAGACCACTAGCAACTGAAACAAAACAAATAAACGTGAATAGAAATTATAAAATGAAAAAAACATGGATAGAATATAAAAAAAATAACATAAAAAAAAAAATAATGTAACACAAGTATGAAATAACGATGAATGACCTAACGTAATTAATCTAATACAAGGTTATAAAGTAACTTGCAACAATCCGCCACAATGACGTATGGTGGTGTATATATTTCTTACATGCACGAAATTAATCGGTAATTGTGTTAATGTGTGTCCATGGCACCCACGAGACAGGGATTCCTAGTGTGGGGCAGTGAGTGTGAAGCGTTATTTTTTTTAAATACTTTGTTCATAACTAACCTGGGCTTATGAGGCCTCCGGTAAGGCCTCGCGTTCCTGTAGACGTGTCCGTCCTGAGAGACGAGGGTCCCGCGGGAGCTGGCCAGGCTGGCGGCGGTGTGCAGCGACCGCGGGGACTCCGAGCCTGAGTCGCAATCAGACTTGTTGCCCTCGAACGTGCGCTCCTCGTTTGTGGGCGTTTTGTCACCTGGGGAGTTGTGGGTAAGTACTAATTACATAATTAGTATTAATAGTTAGTTAGTTGGTGTTAATAGTTGATTGGCTTCAACCCTTTTTATGTCCCACTGCTGGGCACGGATCTCTCCCCACAACCGGGGAAGGCCTGGAGCATACTCCACCGCGCTGCTCCAATGCGGATTGGTGGAGAACCATATACCTAAGCATCAATATGTGCACCACACATTTGAACGGTTGTTTTCATAACGCAAGATATAATTATTGTTACTAAATATGAAATGAACAATAATTGTATCGTTAGAAACTTAGCCGTTACTGTATGCTTGATACATCAGCTGATCGATTCTAAAGATACGCAGACGAACGTAGTACTTTTAATTAACTGTAACGCTAATAAACAAGGGGACGAGCGAAAAGTCGCAAAAAGGGTCTTCAAAGCGGCAATATAATGGTTAATAACAACTTTCCCTTCGCAGTCATATAAACCTTTCAGATATTAAAATGTATATGAATGCCCTTAAGTACTAAATTATTGAAGTTTCGTTTTTGTGCTAAGTACCTATAAATAGATGACTTTGTGTTAATTAATTTATACTTTTACTAATCTATACTAATAATTATTATAAAGCTGAAGAGTTTGTTTGTTTGAATGTGCTAATCTTGGGAACTACTGGACCGATTTGAAAAGTTTTCACCCGCGGTTTCAGCCGCGTTAAGAATAGTAACGTTATGTTTGATAGCCTGTAACCTTCCTCGTGAATATAGCTGTCATACACAAAAAGAATTTTTCAAATCGGTCCAGTAGTTCCTGAGATCATCGCGTTCAAACAAACAAACAAACTCTTCAGCTTTATATATTAGTATAGATTTAGTTTAGAGTTTAGCATTCTTGGCTACTCTAAGGTTTAAAATTTTAAACTAAGGTTAAAGTTCACTGTAGTCACGAACGTCACGGTATGGTTGTCACGTCAGCTGAGGCCTGGGTTCGATTCCTCTAATGATAATGACGAGGGTAGTCACCCCAAAGAGGGTTACTTTTAACTGTTTGTTATAAACGGTGTGAGTGATTAAATACTGTAGTTAAATTATTTTAGTTTGTTTTTTATTCACTGAATTTATTTAGTTTGACTTTTATTTTCTCAAGTGAGCTGGAAACAAATAGGTATAGGTACTATATTGCTTTGTCCTGAATGACTGAATGACTAATCAACGCACAGCCTAAGGCCTCCAAAAACAAAGGATTCTGAAAAACGGGAGCAAAGTTTGTATGGGACATCAAGATTCCTTGTTCAATTAATTATGAAATCCATGCGACGGGCATTAGCGAGTATTATTATGTCAGTCTGTTTATTCGCTAGTTAACATCAATACCTTTTAGATGTACTTATAGTAGATAAACAAAACCCAAATCTATAATACTAAGCCATCTTTCCTTACATTAGTAGCCTCCTTACTGCGGCACCGACGAAAAATCGAACGCACCTATCCTGAAAACAGACAGAGACAGCAATATACTTTTGGCAGTATTAGAAGGAGATGCAGTCTGTATTAACCACGCCTTTCTTCTAAGGCCAATTCTCTGGGGGTGTAGAATATATAGTACATGTATATCGAATAGCACAAGGGCCGCTCTTGCAATATCTTGAAGGCTATGAATATTTTGTTTTTATATAGAGTGATGTGAGCTTTTACTCAAATTACAGTGATGTAGCAATCAACTGAGTATTGATCTACGTACCTCGAATATAGGTCAGAGATCTTAAATTAAATTAGTAGCAAATATTACTCGGGCACTGGATTCGTGAAATATATTTTCGTCACACGTCATTAAGTAAAATTAAAATACATTACATATCATCTGTTTAAAATAGTTTAAGAGCGAAGTTTGGTAGGTAGAGCTTATAAAGTTCGCTGTGGAGGTACCATCGCTGTACTCATAACCCACCGTGAAGCAAGTCTTGTAGCAAGCTGTGTGACTATCTAGTTCTCATGAATAGCAACGCCTCCACGTAAAATCTCAGATAGGACTTCTCTCCTATTGAGGTTGGACGTGATTGTCCAAGGGCTGCAGTAACTACTCGTAGGTACTTTGCATGCTCGTTTGCCACTCATAAATTACTTCACAAATAAATTTGCAACAAATGCCCAAAGAAAAAACTACATTAAAGGCTAAAAATTAATGAGTAGGTGCCTAAACACGAAAAAATTTTACTGCAAATAAAAATAATTAAATGAACCGACTCTACCTCGAAGTAGGTACCGCAAACAATACCAAGAAAAACTAGATAACCTTTAAATATTTTTTAAATCAACCCCGACTCGTGGCCTTTAGCCGAATAAGTTTTGCTCACGTGATGCCCAGATAATTACTGGACACGCCACCCGTCTGTCCGTTCAGAAATGGGGTGCGAGACTAGCTAGGGGTTGTTTTGGATAATAAAATTGAACGTGAAAGTGGCTTGGTCAGTTTTGAGTGGAAACGTGGTTTGAAAGTAATTAGCTGTTAGCGAAATTTTAATTTTATTTTGGACGGAAATTCTGTACTCCGAATTGGTACCGAATACTCTTCATTTGTACACTATACTACAAAAAACATGCGTCATTGTGCGTGGAATTGAAAAATCATTTATATTATGCGCACTACGTTAGGTAGATGTTTTCAATGTCATAGTGAATAAGGCCCCCGAACAACCTGTAATATCAAACATGTTTCTTACCATGTTTCAAACCATATATTTTATTACTAGCTGGTGCCCGCGATTTCGTCTGCACAGGGTTAGTATTTCGAGCAATTCACAGCAGTTGTTGTAACCTGTGTGTTATTCTGATGTATAAGCTACATTATTGTAAAGTTTCATTAAAATCTATTCAGTAGTTTTTACGTGAAA
>DWQK01003439.1:0-11568 GCA_018231225.1 Noctuana stator | reverse complement strand
TCAAATCCGACTTGTAGTTCCAGAGATTAGCGCGTTCAAACAAACAAACTCTTCAGCTTTATATATTAGTATAGATTTTATTAGTGTAGCTTAGTATTGTGTAAGTGATATTAGTTAAAAGAAATATAGTTAACATTAAATTATTACACAATTTTTTGAAACAAGGATTAAACATTTATTTTCTAAAAATTGTTAGGTATATCGATTACAAAAAAACTTGAAAAACAACTTCACTCGAAATAAAAATGTAGGTAGGTACTAACATCATGTCACAATAATCAACATCGAATAAACTGAAACAATTTCTTTTCACAATTAGGCGTGTTCCAAATATGTCATCTATTTATCGGCCACATTTAACGCCGCCAGCCATACGGCTATTAATAAAAGGGCTATTAGCGGTTGATGTATCGACTGTCACTACTGCATTATTACTTTAGTCTATGGCCTCTCCGGAAGCTTTCGACGGGGCAAATGCCGATGACATGGTAGATAATTCGTTGAGTAATTTATCGTTTACCTAAGCCGATAATACTGGAAATCAATAAAACTGCGGAGTGTTATAAAGTAATATTAATGAACCTGCAACTTTAACTTTCCAATAAGTCCGGTGGTATATTTACAACTACTTACTATGCAGGTGTACTTGAGAAAAAGTACTTTTCGATTTTTAAGAAAACAGATACCTACTTCAATCTTAATAATTTTATCCTAAGTATATTGTACAAGTCTCCACCAATCCGCATTGGAGCAGAGTGGTGGAGTATGCTCTAGGCCTCCGCCGGTTGTGGGAAGAGAACCGCGCCTAGCAGTGGGACATAAAATGGGTTTAAGGCAATAGTATACAAAAATGGATAATAATACAAAGGGTAATAATTTTATTACTAAAACTTGTAAAGACGTGTACATAAGTATTACTTATGTATGTCTATGTATGGATAAGAATATTTTATAGACAAGATTAAAAGGACGTACACTGAATACGTGCGACTAAACAATTGGGGAACATCAAAGGAAAGGACTCTTTGATATTGATATAAAGTGCTTCTGTTATCGATAACAAATGAAGTGGATGAAATTCTTTTGATGGCAGGTTCACATAATAAATGAAAGACAATAAGATTAGATTTGTTCAGGAATTCATTAGTAGGTTTTACTATATACCTACCTAGAACGGCCTTTATTATCCCAGAGTTCAATAAAAATATTGTCAATTAGCAAAGATACTTTACTGAATTTTTTCTATTCATACCAATTTAATTACATTTATTTTTAGTAACAAATTTCATCAATTTAGTTATTCTAATACATTTTTTTTATATTATGATATATTAGGTACAATTTTTAATAAAGTTAATTAATGTAATAACTACAAAATTGTACTCGTAACTCTAAATTGATGAACAATCAGGCTCAGCATTAAAAAGAAATTTTTTTTTGTCTAGTTTGTAATGTATCTATCTATACGTACATATTAGGAGTCATAAGGATTGCAATCGAACTCTTCAAGGATACAATATACTACCTACATAATATACGATTACAATTTTACAACACCCTCTAATGCTATTCGTATTTTTGTAACGATAAAATGTAGGTGCCTAGATCAAGCCACGAGTACACTACAATTTTCAAAAACCCAAACATTTTGTATCGCATACCTCTAAAGCCAGCGCCGTGAAAAAGCAATATGCGATTTATAAATAAAAATTGACGTAGCGAAAGGATTTACTGAATAAAACCGTTGGTCGCACTATTTTCCCGTGACACGCATTTGCGTGCTACCAAATTTTTATGTTCGCATCCGTATTCAGCCTCTTGCGCTACTGACCTTATTTGTTTGTTTCAGTCCAGGAAATACGATCAAATTCCGATCTTATGTAGAAGTAATAAGGTTCAAGAGGGCGCTCTTATATTTGTTGCAACTAGGAATCCTTTATTGCGTAATATCACGAACAATCCCAGGTGTGGAATGCCTTTACATGGAAAACATAGGTATGGTTGATGTTTGCTAAGACCGAGTACACACTTGTGACTTGTTGGGTAAGCGAACATGCAATTATTATATACCAGCTGCGCCCCGCGGTTTCACCTGCGTTAAAAATTGCAACGTAACGCTTGATAGTCTATAGCCTTCCTTTATAAAGGGATATCTTACACTAAACGAATTTTTCAAATCGGTCTTGTAGTTGCTGAGATTAGCTCGTTTAAACAAACAAACTCTTTATATTTTCATTCTCTTTATATTAGCTTGAGTTACTCCTTATTACATCAGCTATCTGCCAGTGAAAATCCCGTGAAAATCGGTCCAGCCGTTCCAGAGATTCGCCGGAACAAACAAACAGACAGATAAAAATTAAAAAAAATGTTATTTTGGAAGGTATATGTACCGTGTATAGCATACATAATGCGTTTAGTAACGTGCATTTAGTAAGTATACATGCATTTAATAAAAAGCGTGGTTTTTAATATTAAAAAAAAACTACAATTTTATTTCTTTGTATAGGTAATAATTAAAATATAACTTCTTATACTAATATACTTATACAATTTACAATAAAATAGTCTGCACCCAGCTTTACTTTTACGAGTAAAGAGGAAACATAAATGTTTGACCGATCTAAAAATTCCACCCTCATCCGTTTGACTTATGGATTCTAGAACTTACGACCTTGTTAATAAGAACCAAGATAAGCTTTGTATTTTTAAAATATTTTACGACAGGCTAACACTTCAGCGGCTGTTTTTACAGGCGTTGGGTACAAAACGACCTCAGGGCATGCGATTACGGCATTGCCGGGTTAATTGGATAATTAAAATTACTTTTTTTGACACATGGTGTACATTTTCAGTGTTCCTGTATAACATGACTTACGGTAATATGGGGTACGGTTGACGTTTTAAGTTGTCCTAAGTTGTAGCTTTTAGGCGTGAACAGTAAAACTTGTAGAAGTAGATCGCGATTTCAAAAAAAGAGGAGGTTCTCAATTTGGGTTAGTCGTAATTGTACTTATTCGCGAAAAGACTCGTAGTTGTAAAAGAACTTATTCGTAAAATGCCCTATTCGTAAAAGGTCCTGTTCGTAAAATGACCTATTAGTAAAATGACCTGTTCGTAAAATGACCTATTCGTGAAACGACCTATTCGTAAATGACCTATTCGTAAAAAGACCTATTCGTAAAATGACCTACACGTAAAAGGGTCTATTCGTAAAAGGACCTGTGCCTATTCTAACCCTTATCTCCACCAATCCTCATTGGAGCAGCATGGTGAAGGCAATAATCGAACTTGTGGAGAACATTTTTTGCAACTTAATAACTATTAAACAGATTTATCGTTGTGAATGATTCTTCAAAAATAAAAATTAAATATAATACTCGTAAAATACAATGTTTGATAATGAGTCATTTAGAGAATAGGTCTTTTTAAGAATAAGTCTTTTAGCGAATTAATCTTTTTAAGAATAACTCATTTAGCGAATAGGTCTTTATTTTAGGAGTAGGTCATTTTGCCAATAGGTCCAATGTCGACTAACCCCTCAATTCGACTATTTTTTATGTTTGTTTTGACAATAGTATCCATGAGAAAAACGTTGAAGTCGGTTTTTTGACAATACTTGCCTCTAGAAACTTGTAACTAGTAACCTATAGAAACTGCCTAGAGTAAATTACTTTATTTCATTTTCATTTTAAAGTCTGATATTGTCTTCGGTAAAAATTGAACAGTATATACTTTTATAAGGTTAGAAGAAAAATATTTCACTGCTTCGTTATCACCCTAAAACTTATATAGGTACAAAGTACTCTAGGAAAAGCTTATTTTTCATGTGTAGTAATTAAGCATTACAACGGAAACGCATCAAACGGGATAATTATATGCACTGGAAAGCCTTTAACGGGCTCAAAGGCAAGTATTTATTCCGGTGAATGGAAGCAGTTCGATGCGTCCGATTGACTGGGATTTAGTCGAAAATTGCCCAAATGAAAGCTCAATGAACGCGTCAGAGTAACTCGCCGGACGCATTTGTCCACGTCCGGATTGTCCGCAGTGCCGCACAACAGTGATGCACGATACAATCTTCTCCTATCGATACTTTAGTATATAATTCTTACAAGCCTGTTTTGTATTGCTCAAAGCTGGGTAGAGTCTCTCCACAACCTGGAGCCTTATTCACTATGACATTAAAATTTAAACACGTAACGCAGCGCGCATAGTAATAATTTATGATTCTTCAAATCAACGCACAATGACGCACAGTCCACGTATAATTCCACAAATGGCGCGTCACACGTAGTGTATATTATATACATACTTTTGGTGGCGTGTGGCGCGTTTCGAACCCACGTTTATGTTTTGAACGTGTTACGAAATCACGCGTTATTGATAAGTTTATCAATAAGAATCTCTTGTGTCATAGCGAATAAGGCCCATGAAAAGACATGGGACATACTCCACGACATTGCTCCACGGAATATCACGTAATAACTAGATTGTATTAACCCTTTATAGGTTGCTTTTTGTTTGTTAAAGTTGTACGTATCGAATAAAACAATTCTTGATTTAATTGAATTTAATAATATGAATGTATCTTTTATCTCTTTTATCGATAGCTGTATTAACTTAGAAGAGTTAATAACATCACTAATTTCTCGGCTTCTCTCCTACGGGTTGGATATTCGGGTCATGAAACGAATGATCTGATGGCCTCATGCCATGATTATGCAATTCCGTCTAATCTACACTTGTGCCAAAATGACCCCCCAATGCTAATGTTGGAACTTATCAAATGAAATAAATATAGGTATGTTTAACATTCTGTTTACGTAAATACCTTCTGAATTTATCACAGGTAAGTGTAATATAAATTGATTGCAATATCGTATATAAAGTTAGCTGTAATTACAGCTAACAAAATATATACAAGAGAAATAATGGTACCTAATATAATATTATATTAGGTACTGTTAATTTGTTACATTTATATTATAGATACATTTCTTGTACTCGTATTTAAGTGGTATAGGAAACACCAATTATATTTTAATTTTATCCATATTTGATCTGCCATTTGTGCATTTTACCTTCAACGTATTGTTTGAACTGGTTATAAAAGGTACAGTACTTTTTCTGAACAAAACCGTAGAAAAAGACCTAATGGTACAGTATAAAATTACTCAGTATCCTACGGTCATTGTGTAAAAAGTGCAAAAGTTAAGAAAAAGTGCCGCGTTTGTACAATGCCCTAATTTAACGTGATGTGAGCTTCGCAAAGTAAGTGGATGAAATAAGTGCGACCTTAAGTTCTTGGGCGCTTGCAAAATCCTTGGAGTAAAATAGAATGTCTGTACTTTACTTTTTTCAGTATTTTCTCAGCCTATCCTATCAAGTTTCGTGGGCGTTCGATAGGGCATGACGTATGGTAGGCTAACTGGAAAATGGGTTTCCTGATATTGTTTCAGATATGTTTAAAGCTTCACATGAAAGGAAAAAAGACATGAGAGGGATTTATGGTTGTTAAAATTTCTGAAATAAGATTAATGACAAAGTAATTTTTGTCCAAATTTAACAGACATGTTATGTTTTTCACTGAAACACGGTACGTCGTACAGGTGCTAATGTTAACACCATTAACCATTATATAGAAGATATACAGTTGCTATTTAAATAGTAAATTCTTACTTTAAAGAAACAACTCGAACTTTCAAAGAAAATGAATTATTAATACTGAATTTATTTCAGTATTAATAGTTAATTTTTTACAATCAATTCCGATATATTTGTGACGAAAATGGCCTTAAAAAATCCTTCCACCTATCAATTACTCAAGATTCAACATACCTATCACGCTTCAGCAGTTATATACGCCATGTTATTATATGAACACTCTTTTACTTTACACAACGCGGTTATTTTGAGATTTTCCTCATAAACGCACATTAAATTAAACGGGTAGCTTTGAGCCCCGCGTTATGAGCGGGGGCCCAGCTGATCCCACTCCTCCAGGCTTACCTACCTCATACCAAAAAGTATATTGTATCTTCGTGTTTCTTACAACAAAAAAAATATAACAAATGAAAAAATATAATACAATAAAATTGTGGCATTGCTTACACGTAAGAACATAGTATTCAAACTCCTAAACAAAAACAAAACACCACTTAAAATTTTAAATAAACTATTAAATAATACCAAACGTTAATCTTTGTGACTCTAGTCTATTATAAAAATAAATAAATAACGATTAACAGACTCACAGCCCACACTAGGATTCCCTGTGTCGTGGGTGCCATGGATACACACAAAGACAATTACACAAACCCGACGGAGAACAGAAATTTAAATTTGTCGTTTAAATGTTTGCCCTGCCGGGGATCGAACCCAGGACCTTTCGAATGGTGGACTGGCGCGGTAACCACTACACCTCACGGGTCGTCAAAGAATAAATTACTGAATAAAGAACAGCGTAAGTAAACATTTAGGACAATGACTGAAAAGTTACTACGATTAAGGCGGCCCTTGTTTACCAGTTCAAACAATACGACAACGGCGCTTAGAACCGACAAAAAAGCTTTCACGCGTACGTTAGAGGCGCTTGCACAAAGCCCTCTAGGTCCAATCGACCCAAATGGACACACAAATAGTTGAAAGGCCCGTATGAGGTCATTATTCGCTGTGTAACCCGGCAAAAGTGTCACGACGGGAGACGACGGGCATTTATCTACATCCTTAGGGCACCACTGATTTCGGGAGGAATATATTAGAATGGGAATGGGCTTTTTCGAGGTATCTACGGAGACGGATTATTTTAGCCGGAGTTGGTGGCGTGATAAAGTTTCCGTATTTGGCGTTCGTTCTAATAGTGGGACGTGATAGGTCGGGTCGGTGGAAAAGTTTTGATGTGTTTATTTCATCACTTCGATTGTCCCACTTGCAGAGTTCAGTCGTGATTTAAAGTCAATTTTCTATTATTATTCCGAATATTATATTTTGATGATCAATTTTCAAATTTTTTCTCTGATAAATTGATTTCTTGGCAAAGATTAATTATCTTTGTGTGTTGGTATGTTCATGCAAAAATTTGAACGGTAAGAGACTACGTTGACAGAAGTATTTTAAGAAATTTTAGGCTTGCTAATTTTTTTACTATGGACGCAATTCGCCATTCTATGAAATCTTTTTAGCGTAGGCCGAGCCACACAATTTTGTGCACCATTATCCTTTTACGCTCACCGAGTATGGAAATTGGACCTGAAGAGAATTATTGTTCTCTAGAACAATTTCTTTCTGTGCTTGTAGCCGTTAAACAGCATATTTTTTTCTTTATTGTGTTTACTTTACGATAAATCGGGTGAGGTTAGGGTAAGGTGTAAATTTAATGCGCTATGAATAAAGGTCAGTACAGACAGCAATGGCGCACAGCAAGAACGTGCCACGTGCCACAGACGTGTAATAACTCCGTTCTTCTTTGTTAAAAATATAAATATATTTAAACAGCACGTATTAATGCTATTTTTCGGAATAGTACGAATAGAAGGTGTTAATTTCATTTTACATAATAGGAGAATCACCAATCCACGTAATAACAGCAATTTGTGTTCCACTTCCACACTTCGTATATGCTTTCCCTATTTATAGAGTAACATTTGTCCAGCAAAGGGATATT
The DNA here is from genome assembly GCA_018231225.1 of Noctuana stator. Taxonomy (NCBI): domain Eukaryota; kingdom Metazoa; phylum Arthropoda; class Insecta; order Lepidoptera; family Hesperiidae; genus Noctuana; species Noctuana stator. The sequence continues at coordinate 3,905 of DWQK01003439.1, read as the reverse complement.
GAAGTTGCTGTTGTATTAAAAAAATAATACAATTTAAAAATGAAAAACAAAGTGCTGGTGCTTAGGCTGGTGAAGTGAAGACATTTTGTCCGCGACTATTTTGTAAATCAATACTCCATTTCTGTCTCTTTTGCACCTTAGGGAAACCAACTCCACACAAACTGCTTCAATAAATTTTCACTTCATTATACTAAATGCAAAGAACCTTTATTGCACTGGACCGTGACATGTTTATGGTATCGAACTTCTTAAAGTATCGAATGAAATAAAAATCTTTGTGAAAAGGGACTCTAACTTAAATACAATAATAATAATAATAACGCTTCACACTCACGGCCCCACACAGGTTTCCCTGTGTCGTGGGTACCATGGACATACACAGACAATTATACAAACATCCAGACAGAAAACAGAAATCTAAATTCATCATTTAAAACTTTGCCTCGTCGGGAATCGAACCCGGGACCCTCCGAATAGAGTACTAGCACAAGACCGTTGAACATAAGATTGCGTACCGACACTTTTCAATACTCAACATAATGAGTTTTAAGATTTTACTAAACAAATATTTGGCCTGGATAGGGCGAAATCGAGAGAATGGAAAGTTTCAAAAATCCTCCGTCGGCCGAGTTTCATTCTTATGGTCCATTATCCCTCCACGGTCAACGCATATGGAAATTGGACGTGAACCGAAATATTGTGCCCGGAAACTGTTTCTTACTAGAATTTGATCTTTCTTCGTAACTTATGTTTTCTAAGTGTAATACATTTCCAAGGAATAAAAATGTTTACATAAATATGTCTGGGATTTGAACTAAATCTGCTAGGCTATTTGCTACAGGGCTACAGCCCGTGTTATCGTTTTAAAAATAATGAACATGTAGTGACCCACATGGTCAGCTGTCACATGTGCTCACTATGAGACTAAAGCTATGATTAATAATTTGTTATTTATACTGTTGATTTTAAGGAGTGCCGAGAGTTTTTTCTATCGGCTTCCTTCTTCTGGCCTGCCTTAACCAAAAGGTCAGCAAGCAAGAATATAAGATAAGTATCTTACCTTCTGACCTTAGGCTAAGTTTAACCTTAAGTAGATGAACCGTTTTATTTAACCTACAATTATTTTAGGTATATGAATATCTTACAATAAAAAAAATAATTGATTTTGATTTCTTTTTGTTTGTATTGCAATCGAGTGCATCCAAGCACGGAAATTTGTCGTACAATTTACACTAGCGAATTCACTGTCCTAATTAAAGTTTTTTGTCTGCAAAGAAAGAAAACATACCCAAGTAACACACACCATAAGGCTCGATTTCAATATAAAAGTCAAACGCAAAAAGGCATTTCACGCTCTCAATGTTTTCAAACGAGGAAGAATCATTTATTTTCTTAAACGGGCGGAGACTGCGAAGAGATAACAAAGAGGTTTTCCGATAAGAAAGCGTCGAAAGGCCTCCGAAAGTGTATTAGCGGGCCCTCCTTCCTGCTTCGGAATAATGCGTAGAGAACGGAAACAAATGGGAAAATATTGACAATTTTTATCAATAACATTGTTAAAAAATGGTGCTGTTAAAAAATCTACTACTTTAGGTACAATATGAAAAAGATATATCAGCCTTTTAGCTACATAAATTTTACTCCTATTTGTAATCTTAAAAGTAAGATATTGAAATAAAATTGTATAGAGGAACTTTAATACCTTTTTTCTATATTTACGAGATGCGATTCAGAAACACAGTCAAAAGCTGAACCTAGGGTGTATACAAACGCATTATAATTTATCTTTCCATATACCAAAAATGAAATGACGCAACATTTAAATTCACATAAAACTCATTCCCTCGTAATATTAAAGTGAATAAACTGTAATGTGAGGTAAAACCGCGTTGCGGTACGATGATTATAAACCGAAATAGTTCATTATAAGGTAAACGGCGAATAAACCCGGTTAATGCCGTTTAAAATATTACATAATAAAGTAGATAATAAATAAATCTGGATATTGCGACAGTGAACAAATCAGACGTAAAACCGAAAATTCAGGTAATTGTTCGGATATAAATGTTATGTTATGCTTCGCCATTACAATAAAATCAGAGATGATGATAATAACATACCTACAAGTAATTTCACGAGCCATTTTGCACCCAGGTATCTGTCAAATAGTAAACTACATGATTGATACATAAACTATCAATAATTATCGCATTCGCATGTAGTGTAGATCGAAAGCGATCTCACTGTTAAGCAAACGGGCGCGGCCGGTACTCGAATGGGTGACCGCTAATGGCAAATTTCATGCGCGCTTCCGTGCTTCGGAGGGCATGTTAAGCCGTCGGTCCCGGGTAAACTTAGTCGGAGGCCCTTTGGGCGGTTTGACAACATCCGACACGGGTTAGCCACTAACTCGTATTTCCACCTTATTTATTTTCGCATTGGAGAAGCGTGGTGGAGTATGCTCCAGGCCTTCTCCAGTTGGGAGAGACCCATGCCCAGCAGTGGGATATTGAAAAGGTTTGGAGGCAAATTATCAATAAACTATTAGGTAGAAGCGCTTAGGTAATTAACTTAAATTCTTGTAGTACCTAACTACGGGTACAAACGGTGCTTTAAGTCGATGAACCGTACTATTTAATTTCATCAAGTGGGTATATAAATACACTATGTAAATACCTTATGATTTTTTTGTACTCGTAGGCTCCAATTTCTTGCTGCAGCAATAGTGCGTTAGTTAAAATTATTTATTTCATAAACATTTACCAAGCTGTTCCCACTGGTGAGTATTTTGATTTTTATTTCAGAAAACTCCACCAGCTATATAAAAGCCGTATGACAGGGATTTTATATTTATAACAATGAGATGTAATTTCATAATAACGTAGGTACCTACTGCATGCATGAGCTTTTGGATTTGCCGCTTCAGTTAATTCTATCTCCTTGTGCGTTCAGAGAGCGGAAACTAGGCCGGAATAATATAAACCACCACCGGCTTAATATTGCTAGGTATGCCTTCAATAACCTCAGTTTATCAAGTAAATCTACTTACTAGGTTACCTATCTACCTACATGAGATTTTTAATCAACGACAAAATAACTCCTACAACCCGAGTTAAAACAAAATTACAACCAAGACATTAGGTAATTATAACATGCTTACAACGTGCTTAAAACAATTAAAGGAGGAATAATGCTAGAAGACAGTTTATTTTACGATTTATTTATCTATGTGCTTATTTGGTAAGGCTTGGTATAGAAAATTAACAAGTGTTAAGGGGCTACAAATACATTATCTCTAAAATATACTACCTATTTCATTTGTACGAGTACCATTTATTTTAAAAGCGGTCACAAAATTCCTTAAAAATAGTAGTATGCAATGTTACGTACCTACGTAGGTATAACCCGTACGTAGGCAGGGAATCGCTTATCATAATTTGGACAAACAAGTTGTAGGCGCTACAAGTTTTGATTACGAAAAAAAATACCCCACAAATCATCGCCGCGGCCCGCCACCCGCTAGTACCATGTGTATATTTCAAATTGTTAGTGCTTTTTTGTCCCGTTAATTTATTGCATAATAAAAATCCAATATCGAGAGGCTATATTTGAATAAAGCCCAAATCTATCGAATTGAATCAATACAAATCCTATTGTATCCGGCGCGGAAATAATGTAAACATCATTCAAAAGCAAAACACCTATCACGTGGCGTGGCGCGCACCTCTATGAAATGAAACGATTATGCTACAAAATGTCAAAAAGCAAAAGCACGTAGGTCTAGGGGCGGCGACCGCGGCTCGTGGGGGGAAAGGGGGGCGAAGGGGACCGAAGCCGACAGTTTCTCGCCGACCGCCGCGCCGCGAGCACGCCTTGTGATGCACCCCGCGTTTTGACGCAATGGC
>DWQK01003438.1:0-11572 GCA_018231225.1 Noctuana stator | reverse complement strand
AAATGCACTTGAAATAAAATAAATTACTTAGGGAGATGATGCTTCAATTGATTTTTTTCATACTTCCAATAACGAATTAATGCAAGTACAAGTAAAAAGTAGGCGTGTCCTTTCATAAGTAATTTTGATAAATAACAAAATTTACAACCACCCCCGGGGTATAAGGTGATGCTTTTACGATTATTGCACAGCCTTCATTAACTGTTATACGAGCCGCATAAAGTAAGAAAATTAATTAATAAAAAAAATCTTTTCAACCACAAAAATTCTCGCAAATGTCGCGTTACCCGATATTTTTGCACGTTTTCGACTTTTTAAGTGCAATTTCAGGACAAGTCCTTAGATAAAAATCAAAAATTGATCCGATTAACTCGAATTAAGCAATAACAATTATTTTTACGGGAATGGTCAATTCGATCGCCATGCGTAGTACACATAAAATTTTATATTTTTAGTGATAGAGCTTAAAATATAAGCGGTTGCGATGTTAAGTGCTGGGCCACAGCCAACAGAGGCGTGGATTGCGGCATTCGGCCTTCATACTTGCGTCGCGGTAAGCCTTGCAAGACGAAAACAAATAATATAGAACACATGAAGAAGTATGCCAAGAGTTTTATATTAGCTAGATTTGTAGTAGTTTGGTGTAGTGACCACTATGTTGACTACCTTTCGGTATTTATATCTATACTAATATAATAATATAAGCTGAAGGGTTGTTTGTTTGTTTGTTGGAACGCGTTAATATCTTGAACTACAATATGGATTTGAAAAATTCTTTTTGTATATGTTAGCTACATTTATAAGGAAGGTAATTTATAAGACTATCAAGCATTACGTTACAATTTTTAACGCAGTTGCAACCGCGGGACAAAGCTAGTTTATATAATAAGTACACACAAACACAAATTGGAAGAGAACTATGGTTTATAGGGTTCTGTTCCCAGCAGAGTGAAGTTTAAATTATGTCTTAAGATTTTGTTCTCTTGTCGGAGTGTTATCAGCAAAATTAGCAAAAGTTTATATGCGCATTAAAAGATAAATCGTGTCCGCTTCCGCCATCTCCCATGGCGTACACCACATTTAAAACATCCCAATGCCCGCGTCGTTACTCGCTTTTATTATTACGCTACCGATGAATTGTGTAATACTCAACCAAATTAAGTGTCATAAAATGTTAACGCATCTCATAACGTTTAACGTAGACATTACAGCATGGTCAAATAACCATCCACGGCTGATAAAGGTTTTGGTAAACGGAAGAACAACATTTACCACCAAATCTCTCCAGCAGACGATTTTAAATCTTACCACTATAACCCTAAGCACCAAAATGTCTCGTAGATACCGTTTGACTAAATCATGCCAACTAATTGTTCGTGATAAATTGAGATTTTTATGCTTCAACGAAATGGTAGCAGTCAGTTGTAAGGAAATTGAGTTGAGAATCTGTGAACTCGTTTCTAAAGGGCAAATAATGTCAACAGCCAAATATGGCCGCTTGGAATGATAATAGCGTAGTAACTTTTATGCTTACAGAAGGTCTGGCGGAGCAACTTAATAGTCAATACTAGGAAACAAGTATTCTTTAAGTGCATTTAAATGTTGCGCGAATTGTGTATTTGTTATTACGGGTAGAATACTGTCTGCCTTGAGCTAAGACGTAAGCATTTCTATTACCTTAAATGCTTAGAGCAACTAACACACAGAACAATTTATATCGAACGAATCCTGCAACTTTGTAATCTAGTTTTGTATCTTAGTATGCACCAAGATGTCTTTATACCATCAAGTCGCTACAAAAATGACTCAGATTCCATAATTAGGAAAAGACAATGTGAGCTGTAGACTTCAACCTTTAGACGATCTGAAATCGACTACCTTATATGGCCGGTCACGATATTGTGAAGAAAGCGGAAGACTGCTCTTCATTCCTCAATTTATACACTTTTTTTAACTTTAGTAACTAGCAACCGAGCACACCGAGGTCGACTGTTAAATTTATAACTCACAAAAGACATTATTTCTACCAACCTATGTTTAGTTAGCAAAGAGATCAATAGTCGTCGTTCATAAATGTAAGAGCCAAATATTAACAACAATTTTATTCATCATAAGGTATTTGTATACACTCGATGAACGTCAAAACTTACACTTTACACTCACAGCCCCACATTAGGATTCCCTGTGCCTTTTACCTACACACCCAGATCGGAAATAGAAATCTAAGCTTATCATTCAAATTTTTGCCCTGCCGGGACTTGAACTCAGGACCCTTCGAATGGTGAACCGACATAGTAACCATTGCACCATACGGGTCGACGAATTGCAACTGAAAATGCCAACAAAAAACTCATTTTTAGAATAAATTTGTTTTAAGTCGCCTTATAAAGCTTTCTGCGTCTTTGCCTCAAGCCGTGGGAACGAATGGCTCAGGTCCAGTTTAGGAGGCGTCACGCCAATCGATAGTCGCCTATGATCGACCGATCCACTAACCGATGATTTATTTGCGATCGGCTTTGCTCAATGTTGAGCGTTTTAAATGTTTATTTCGGATAATTATTTTTATTCTGATTTCTTCTTTAATATTTCGAAAAGCCTTAATTCAAAAAAAAAATCAAAATATGTAAGTTTGGAAAAACGTGGAGGATTCATACAGTGACGTTAATTTAATATTGTTTTATATACATTAAACACACAAATATCTTTCGATAGATTTGATTTTTATGTTTTGTTGTTTTATTATTTAGCTTTAAACCTAAAACTATTTAAAAGAAAATCTATGTACCAACATCATATTTTTGTTGCTCGGGTCTATCTATGTTCTTTCCGCCTGAGCTCCCGTCAGCCGTCGAGTTGCGACGAATTTTTTTTACAGATTTATTATAGCATTACATTCGAACCGTCGATCATTAATAAACAAGATAATCAGCAACAAATGCGTATAAAAGATTGCAATGATTGTAATGTAATATAATCGGTTAGGGAGCTGGTGAGTTATTTTTTTAAAATGAAATAACATGCAAACCTTATTTGCATTTAAATTGGTAAATTGTATTAAAGAAGCTATCAGCTTACATGAGCGGAAACGGAAAGAAAAGTCAGGTATTGACCGCAGCCAAACCTGTGCGATCTATCTCACGACTCACCACAGTTCTGTTGCACGTTTCAGAGGGTCGTTATCGCTTTTGAATTGTTCCAGTTTATCTTATCGGCGACAAGTTTATTATTTATTCGACTACATCTTGTTTGTGGATTATGGGATGATTAGTTATCAGGGTCCATCAGTATAAAAAATACTACGGAGTATACATTAAACGTAAGACTGTTTTGAATCGTTTCACAATCCAATATGAATAAAATCTTATACCACTAAGAATATCAATGTAAAAATTAAAAAACGTAATCAACCCATTTAATTATTAATTAACCACTACGTAATGCCCTATGTGGCGAATCACATAAAAAACGTTCGCTAAAGCATTTGTCTTATCATCAGCTGATAATGCGAGCATCTAAACTCTCTTTGCGTATTCGAGTTAGACATATTAATAATTTAACTATACTAAATTATAACTAACTGTATTAAACTATAGTTTAATTGTAAGTGTAAGTTTAATAAGTTTGTGTCCGCAAATTCGTCTGCATTTTAACATAATTAAATGGACCTTGGCTCATACAAACTTATCCCCCGTTTTTCATCCCCTTAAGGATAGAATTTTGGAAAATCCTTTATCGTATGCCTAAGTCATATAAAGAACGCACCCACCAAGTTTCAGGTCGATCGGCGGCTTAGGCTGTGCGTTGATCCGTCAGTCATTCATTTAGGACAAAGCATTTAATATGTTGAGATATCTTCCAGCATTACAAATAAGCTATCCACAAACGATAGGACGATATACTATCTTTCAAGTACTGCAAAAGCAATTGAAGTTACAAAAACCTGCTCAACCCCTAATTGGCAACCGTGATCCGACTACCAAGTTAATATTGATCGCGTCAGCATAATATAATGTAGATAAGTCACCCACGTTAAGTTAGGTGCGAAGTTATTTGAGTAGCCGCGTTATAACTTAAACAAACGCGTTTATGCCTTTTTAGTGCTGATTTATTTTATTTACGGTTTTTCTTGTATATCTTGATGCTGTTTTTATACCAAATATAGCCTTTAGAAGATCTATCTTCCTTGAATAGGTGTTTATAGGCGTGCATTCTAAGTAGCTTGGTTCACGTACTATCAAATTTCAAAGAAACGTTACATAATAATATGCTTTTACAAATTGGGACTGGGTAATACTTGATTCTCCACCAATCCGCATTGGAGCAACGTGGAGTATATCCCAGGCCTTCCCCGGTAGTGGGGAAATATTCCTTACCACGCCAATGCAATGCTGATGTACTTGTAGCTTGAATAACGTAAATATCAAGAACTAAAGTTATTGTTTCGAAAATATTATACTTGTCTATGAATATAATTATAAATAAATAAAAAACACTTCACACTCACAGCCCCGTACTAGGATTCCCTGTGTCGTGGGTGCCATGGACACATACAAAGACAAATGCACAAACATCCACACCGGTAACAGAAATCTAAAATCATCATTTAAATTTTTGCTCCGCCGTGCTCGAGCCCGGAATCGTTCGAATGGTGGACTGGCGTGGTAACCACTACTACACCACACGGGTCGTCAAAGTATAATAATAATATCGTTGTTATATTATACATTTAAAGTACATTCAGAATTTTACAATGTACCTAATGTTTATAAAGAAAATTGAAGTACGAGACGAACTAGGGCGATGGGATTCTGATTAAAATTATTAACGGTAGCAAGTACGTAGGTCGATGGAAAGAAAAAAATCGTGCGTTTCCCTGTGTTCAAACTTGGATACTACAAAGCAGAGTAAGTTTAATATAATAATTATGAACCCGTAGGTGAAGAAAAGTAATTGAAAATTAATGAAATAGTAATTTATCAATAGTAATTCATTAAGTTACGAGTATAAACAAAGCCAGCAAGAAATCAAACACAGGAAGATCGAATGAAACTAAGCATGGCTGAAATTGTATGTAAGTTTAAATAGATAATGGCGCATACGTATTAATAAAACAAACTTAAAAGTCGAAAGTGACAGCTTAACGTGTCCTTTGAAGTACGGAAGCGCCCATGAAATTTGACACTAGCGGTCACCCATCTGAGAACCGACCGCGCCCGATGTTGCTCAGCTTGTGAGATCGCTTGCGATCTACATTTCCACACTACCAGCGACTCCCCTGGTGTTGCCAATGTTCAAAGATAGCAGTGGCCATATACTGGTGGTACGTTTGCCTGTTTGCTATTAGTAGTAAAAAAAATAATAACGCTACACACTCACAGCCCCTCACTAGGATTCCCTGTATCGTGGGTGCCATGGACACACACAAAGACAAATACACAAACACCCAGACCCAGTACAGAAATACAAATTCATCATATAAATTTCTGCACCGCCGGGGATCGAACCCGGCCCTCTTGAATGACTGGCATGGTAACCACTACATCACGCGTCACGCGAATCGGGGGTAGTAGTATAGAAGTTTATAAAAAAAAATTACCTACTTCATTATATTAATAAACTTTGAAGTATTCGAATTCGTACAGTCCCTTAAAACAGTCATAATTACTTTCATTCCAAAATCATTTATCATTGGATCGTGATTCTTTCATTAATCATTAAATGGAGCGTTACGGAAGCTGCTGATACGAATTTCATTCGGTAATCCATCATGGCCGATTTTAATTGAATTTGGAGTAATTTCGGCTTAATGTTCCATGTAATATGTTGTACGCTTAGGTCGCATACTTACTATTATGAAAGTGGTTTTGTTATTTCCGGGTTAGTTCATCAATGTTGTAAAAGCCCGTCATAAAACGATTGTAGTGATCTCGTTTAATATACCTACCAGCGTCGTTGCTGATGCAGGTTTTTACATTATAATTATTATCAGCAGATGCTGATACTGATATTTAAAAAATATTAAAAACATTTGAATGAAATGCTTATTTCTCTGCTTATTTAATTGAATTTTGATAGAAAGTCTCTTGTGTGACCAAATTAACAAAACAATCGAATGAGGAAACAAGTGACAGCTTGTGTTTGTAAACTGTTTGCGATTGGCTGAAACTCCGCGTGACTTACACGCGGTCCAGCCTTCAACGAACACTTTATGGCTTGAATGTCAGCATTAAAAATCAGCATCTTTTGTTGCGGATGCTGATGCTGATACTAAAAAGAACCTATTGTTGATTTTAAATTGGACCTATTGTTCTATCTTTCATATGTGAAGCAATATTTGTAGTATAAACTATAAGAAACACAATTAAATTAAATTAAATTGACATAGAAAAGTGATCTCTATTGTCATTCACTATTTTATTCAAGCCTTGGCCAAACTAGTTGATCGAGTTTACGGTAACAAATACGAGGAATCTATACCAGTAGTTTCTACAGCGATTAAAACATACAACAGCAAGATGGATCATCTATAAGGCCCGTTTATTCAAATAGAGAAATAAGCAGGCGCTGCATATCGCACGTCCACGGGCCCCTTGATCAAGAAATAAGCGAGATTTATCGCACACTGAACGGAAGGCATTAGCTGGTGAGCACGCTATTAAATTATTAACAGTTACATTCTTAGATAGAGAAGAGATCGTATTCCGGTAACATGGCTGATCGTTTTGATATCATAAACAAGATAAGTGGGCTATGATATGGCGTGGAGACGTGTGAGAATAAACTAGGGCGGTTTATGGTATTGCTTCTATAATAGGCGCTTGGATTTCGAGATTTGAAGGCGCGTTTTAGATTAGGATTTGGGCATTGAACTATTAGTGATGCATGTCGATCTTCTTTCAATTGCTTCTAAAAATGTGGATAATTGACCGGCTTTTAAATGTAATTAGGATGTTGTCTAGTCTAGATGAATCGCCTTTAATTAGGTGAAAGAAAAAAGATTTATGGATTAGGTGATTCAATATTGCTTCCGCATGGCTACAGAAATTGTGTATCTGATACCGAATAATAATTGTGCAATAATTCTCCATAACCAACAATCAAAGTACGCATTGCTATAAGAACTGACCCCATCAATTAAGTGTCCGTACATAAATCGCTTGGGGTTACGATATAATGCAACGTAATCGAAACTTTCATCGATACATTTAAATTGATTTTCGCTCAGAACTCGATATTAACCTTAATGAGGCCTGATGATCAGACAAGGACAGAAAATAACTCTGTTGCTTGCATTGCCGTAAGCAAAGAGTTTATAAGTCCTTTGGCCGTAGGTATTTTTTGACTTAGAACTGATCGACAGATTTGTATAGCAAATGAGCGTGCAGAAGGCTTACCTCTATTGGGGTTTGACAGGTAATGGTCGACCTTTATTCAAAAATAATACAGTATTTAAATATTGACCGCTGTTTATTATTATTACACTTGTTAAAAAAAGAATCGAAAATCGTACGATGAACGACCTGTCATATTATTACGAAACTGAACGTTTCAATCGAACAATAATTGAACCAAATTTCGTTGGTGCCGGTGCCGAGGTACTTTGAACTATGCTGTTATTTAATATGTAGCTATTAGGTCCCGATATAATTCCGCGGGAACATAAATTTGGTACCTGACAGCTGTTATTAAATCGCCGCCATTACCTCTGGACGAATTTCACTTAACTTCTTTATAATTTTGATGCGAAACGGAACGTGACTCAGACACCTACCTTGTACGTGGGTCGTGGTTGAACACGAATTGCTGATCGGATTTTTTTTGGAATTTTACGAATTTTAAATTAGATTGGAATCGGGATTGGCTCTACCAGTCTGCATTGGGGTAGCATGGTGAAGTATGCTACAGGCCTTCCCCAGTGGGGAGGGACCTGGTATGAGCAAAAGAAAAATATTTTGTGTACTTACGAGTACCTCTATTATTAACTACTTCTACAAACGTGAGAATTCTTCATAACTCTCTAGGAAAACATAGCCAAAACGCCTGAAATGTTTGCAACAATAGGTATTTTTCTTTTCTGAGTAAAATCCTCTGTTATCTTCGGCGACTTGCATTTTTATTTGTCTGAATTTATGGTATTTTACAGTATGGGACTTCACAGTGTATCAACAGCGGCAAATTTTCTAACAAACTTTCACCTCTTATTTAACCCCTACAGAAGACTATTTCAAAAAAACTTGAAGAATTTTTTTTATATATTTCTAATCTAAAAGTTTAATATCAGTTTCATAGTAATTGCTCCAAAAACAGCAAATTTTCAAACAAACTTTTATCCCTTCATTGATCGTCTTTAAGTAGATTTAAGATTTCGCCCACCACATTAGAACTTATCATGACATCTTTGCAAGCTTAACTTTTTAGACCAACCCTAATAAAATTCAAAAGCAAGACCATAATTCGATCCAAAAATTCAAAACATTTAAACATACGACAGGCAAATAAAGCAGTGTAACAAGACATGTTTATCGATTCGCTACAGAATCGTATCGATTCATCGGATTCGGAAGTGACGGATCGTAACTCGATCGGACGCCGAAAGTCGGGCCGGTATCGCCAGGCGCCGATAGAATCTCGGATGAGTTTAAAGTTCTGATAATTAAATGTAGGGTCCATAGGCATTTTTGGAACTTCGTTTGCAAGAATCGTTTTAGGAGCGGTACACGGCAAAATTAATTTAAGCTACGAAGTTAAAATGTACTTAAGCTTAGATACTAAGCTAGAATACATAGAATACCTGAGGTCGTTGCTAGATCCATTTATAAAGTAATGAAGATCAATCAAGTAATTTTTATTGCCTATAAAATTACTGCTATAAAATTATAGGGTGGTATTTCTAACATAGGATTAACAGTTTGCTACTGACATGAAATAATATAAAATAACGATATCGCAGTATAGCATAGGCCGGATTCAAATCCCAGCGGCACGTTTGGACGATGCGACTCATAAGTGTTTGGCCATACCTTATTCTCAAACTCATATACAAAACTGCAATTTTACTACTTATAGAAATAAATTTAAAGTGCGGCAAATAAATGCGCGAAAAAACATTTTTTGACGCAAACGACATTCCAGTTCACTTGCTTTATGATAAAGTCCGACGTGCAATTTCAAAATTCGAACAAAAGAAAGCAGCAAGCGGTGCTTTGAGCTTCGAAGCGCCGAGAGAAAATTAAATTAACAGTTGTTAAATCTTTTGAACAAACTTTTTGAACCTTATTACAAAAGGATATCGTTCATTTTATAGTAACGTTATATTTTTGTAAACGCAAATATAAGGTTGCGATTAAGCGAAATGAGCGCTTCTGATTGGTCATCCGTGGTGACAGCAATGTTCATTTATTAATTTAAATTTCGAGATAAGGGTTTTTTTATGAATTTTTTGAAGCTGATTTGCACTGGCTTCGCTCGTAATTATGTTGTTCCTGTCTTTGACCGTTATTTTAATTTATTTGCGGCTTGAGAAAGGCTAATTTTGAAGATTGTGGCGACACTTTTTTTTAATAAGCCTTTTTTTATTAAATTTAATGCCGCTTCGAAATTAAAACTTACAACGTAGGTATAAATTGGACAATAAATTTTAATTATAGGTGTTTATTGTTCATCTTCTTACCGAAATACTCGATCGGTGACTCTATGTTGTACTGTTATAATCCAATAAAAAAACTAACTGCTTAAAATGAATGAAAATCTCTTTTTTCCTCTGTACCTATGTTCTTTTGTTTTTTTTTTGTATGTAGGTAAGTTTAGATTAAAAAAAATACGAAATCAAATGTCATTTATTTCAAATTGGAAACTCTGTATTTCGCACTCCTTAGGTTCCAAGAGTCCTATTTAGATCCAGATTCCGAAGACAAAAACCTATTTCAGGGTTACTGGCTATCTCCGATCTAGCTTTTAAGGTTAGGCGGTCCTATCTGCAAGATCTCGGGCGTTTAGATAACGCAGATTGACACACAAGCGTGGGCGCGTGGCAGCGCGCGCCCGTTGATTGACACGAACGTATCGTGTATGGGGCGAGAATTGACTGGATTGTGATTATCGACCCACGTGGTGTAGTGGTTACCACGTCAGTCCACAATTCGAAGGGACGGTTCGATCCCCGGTGGGGCAAAAGTTTAAATGATAAAGTTAAAGTTAAGTTAAGTTAATTGCTGTTCTTCGACTGGGTCAGTGTAATTGTGTTTGTGTGTGTCCATGACACCTATGAAACTGGGAATATTAGTGTAGGGCTGTGTGTGTGAAGTGTTATTTATAAGCGGTGTTAGTTATTTTGTAAAAAAAAAGAGGTTCTCAATTCGACTGTTTTTCATGTTTGTTACGTCATAACTTTCGACTGATTAAACGGATTTGGATGATTCTTTTTATATTTGCAAGCTGGTGCATCCCGTGTGGTTCCATTTTAATTTGTTCTTCTGACTAGGGTATAGATACATGAAAAAATCCTTTTCCATGAGAATGAGAATTCAATGAGAAAAAAGCGCGACCATTTTGAAGTCTGTTGGTTTTGTAATGCGAATGATGATAATGATTAAAAATACTTTTAAAACAGGTTTTTATATAGATAATTTATCAAGAAAATGCTCTTCAAGAGTTCAAATATTATGAATATTGATTTCATCCATATTGTCTCTTTTTAGACAATTCTAATATATTACACTTTTGTTTTAGGTACTTTAGCCTGTTTCAAATTATTGTATTACGTGATCATGACATGTGACAGTATTATGTGAAATCAGTCACAATACCCGTGAAAAAAAGCAATCGCATCGATGACCTCAAACAGATTGAAATAAATTTGGACAAAATTTAACAGACACCGCCACAAAGTATTTTATTCATGAAACTGAAATGCATTTACTACTTTTTACAACTTTACTCAAAAATGTCAACCATTCTTAAACAGTTCTTACCACGTGAATAACAAAGTCCATTTTTCTGGTTACTTCAGTTTGCCGACAGCAAATATAAGTTGGTTAAACTATATTTATTGGCCTTTATTGTGAATCGAGTGCTCAGTAAAACTCAATGAGTGTAAGTTATTTTGCATCGCGTGAAAAAGTATGGTATGAGTAACGCTTTTGTTTCATTAGCCTTATAAGGAAAACTGGGTGATTTAATATGCCGCAGGTAGATATGACACAAGTTTTAAACTTGTAGCACTCTGATATATACAGGACATAATATTATCCTTAGCGAGTACCGATTTCTGTTTATTGCTACATGCCTTCAACCCTTTTTATGTCCCATTGCTGGGCACGGGCAACTCGGGCAACGCCTGGAGCATACTCCACCACGCCGTTACAAGTGGATTGGTGGAGATACGAGTTAGTGGCCAACCCGTGTCGGATGTTGTCAACCTCCCAAAGGGCCTCCAGGTTTAACGACTGTTATCTATCGATAACAACCGGGACCGACGGCACAACGTGCCCTCTGAAGCAAGCGCGCATGAAATTTGCCACTAGCGGTCACCCATCCGAGTACCGGCCGCGCCCGACGTTGCTTAACAATGTGA